>WFMF01000040.1:99813-388385 GCA_011033025.1 Beroe forskalii | reverse complement strand
ACATAATATCTTGATTAATATTATGAATTATATAGTCAGATGATTCAGTTTTCTCAGGATAACATTGAAGGGAGGGGCATGACTTGTGCTTGTATTATTGATCTGATATTATAGTAACATATGGATGGTCTCTTTATGACTTCTTACAGGAAATTTGTTTTAATCAAATTTAAAATGGCTGATAGGAAGGGTGAACATTGATGGTAATCTCAATTCTGGTTAGCTCAATATATCAAACAACCTCCGAAGAGTTTGGGATATAGGCATAGTTCTTGTTGCCAAATCAGAGAATGGAGACTGGATCTGTTATGATGATGGAGCTTACTAGGGAGAGGTGGGTTGATAGTGATGTGTGTGCTAACAATATTTTCAGTTTGGAGGGACTTATCATAACAACTTGAACATAGGCCAGATTGTCTTTTCTGTAAATAGCTTTATCTTCTATTATTTTTCTTTGAGATTCACAACAGAGACAATTTGATGCCTCCGCAATTGGCTTTATTAACAGATAATAACCAGAGATGAGGTTGGATTTGGTCAAGTTAGGGAGACTGGTGCTTTCCAAACTACTAACATTCATAGCATTCTATTAACTCTTTCCATGCAGGATTCTTGAACTCTCAATTGGTCTGTTAATGATGTTATTTAAGTTTAAAACAGTGCTTGCAGTTGTTTATATTTCCTATTGATAAAGCTCTTAAATATTTGCTATTCATTGATTGGTAAAATAGATAATATGTGTTCTTAAATATGGATAAATTTGCTAAATCTGGTGCCCATTCCAAAGTAACATTAATAAAAAGCAAATTAACAATAATCAAAAAAGTTACTTGGTTACAAAGTAAGATAAGTTTTAATGCAGTCCAAATAGAAAAAGGTAAAATTTAAAAAAATTTATTATCTAGCACTCAGTAGGTGGCAAAAATAAAATAAAATAATTTTGAAATGATATTATCAACTCGAATGAGAAAGATATAAAACTTCTTTGCATTTTTCAAAAATTTATCTTCAGTGGCTCGCACATGGCGCGGCGCGCTTATTCAGGGAAGCGCGTGGCGCTTGCCCTAACCTTGCTAAACACGTATATCCCTGTTTGCGTTGCGCGGCGCGCTTCCCGTAGGGAAGCGCCGCGCGCGTACACACACCTATGCGGGCTTAGGAAGTTGTTTTACCCTCGTGCGCGTAGTAAAATCTTAAATAAAATTTAGAATTTCAACTAATACTAATAGGTCTGAAATAGGTCGGAATTTTTGGAAAATAAATTTATTTTCAATCATCAAATTGAATTAAAGCTTTAATTCAATTTGATGATTGAAAACAAATTAATTTTCCAAAAAATTCTTTTAAAACATTTTATCTTAAGTATGTTTAATAACCATTTTAACCTAAAAAATTAGATTTTATCATGTTTATACGCCAAGTTAATCAAATGTTTTTTAAAGATTAGGAATGGAATTGTTTAAGTCATGTTCTGTTCAACAATCCTTTTTCATCATTTAATTTTCAAAAATTTCAATTTGTTATTAGAGGCTGGAAGATCAAGTAAAAGGTGGAAGGTTGAAGATATCTGAGTTCTGTGAACAGTGTTGATGTTCACAATTGGGGCAAAGTAATCAACATTGAATTATGAATAATGAAATACTGTGTAAGTGGTGACTACTCATTGCAGTTGTTGCAAGTTGGACATTAAATCGAATTTCTTTCATTCATTTTCTTATTTTTAATTTTCAATATCTCAGTGATGACAGGAAGATTCAGTTGATAGAGGAAGTTTGAAGGTAATTAATTTTTGCTCTGGACCATGAGCATTTTGAACATATTTTGTAATGTTTGATGGCAAAATATTTTATCTTATCTTATTTTAAATCAATGCACTTTTCAGACCAACCAAATGTCAATATTTGATGGGATAAAAACTTGATTCACTTGTATAACTGTTTTTTACAGTACATGTTTTAGCAGTGTTGGACTTACGTTTTCCTTGTATTGATAGAACAAATTCTTGTATACTTATTTTAACTTCACTTATTTCAAACTTTTTTCTAATTTACTATTATTATTCAGTGACACTCTTTATGTATATTGAGAAGAAATTGTATATAACGATTAAAGAATAAATCCTTTAAAACACATTGATCTGCAAGACTTTTCTCCAACTTTGGACTTGAACTTTGACACGATTTCTTGAGAAATACTATGTAAGAACAGCCAAATCCAAATGAGTCACACCTAGATGATTGATAGGTAGGTAGGTAAAATGCGCTTCCGTGGAGGCGCTGTGCCACACGACATGGCCCCTCATAGTCTGAGGCAACGATTATATTTGGCTGATATGTTGGCATAACTAATAGTCTATATAGTAGAGGACAGATATCTATATAGAAAATTGTTAAACAACTATATTCTCCAATTGGGTAATAGACCCCAATGGCCCCAACTCAAGCAGTTATCTGCCTGTTCAACTTGGGCAGCTTATACGGTTTGCTTCTTTTGAGCGTGAAGCAACAAATATTCTCCTCCCGTTCTTCTTTATCGGGACAAACCTAGATGATTGATGTGCAAGCATCTTCGGTCAATACCTACCTCAGCTTTGATTAGTGAATTATCATCCTACCTTGGATCTACCTTGGATTATATACTATCGGGATAAAACCAGGTGGTGTAAGCTTCATTACCTCGGCATTCTTTTCTACTTCCTTGCTTCAGCAGCCTTTGACAAACACATGATCATACTCATGATTCTATGGTGGACACCTAGATCTGATTGTATCTCAATTATCAGCTGTACATTCCTTGATCCAGACTGAATCCTCGATCCATCTGCACACTCCTTGATCCTGTGACAGACTCCCTGATCCTTGGTCGTGGGACAGACTCCATGATCCTGGGATAGACTCAATGAACCTAGGGAATGTCCCTTGTTCATGGGATCAAATGTAAAATTGAATTAGTAAAAACACCTCAATCTTGGAGCAATTTCCTGATCTGTGAACACAGTTCTTAATCTAGCTTCAAACTCCAAAACAGAAACTTGATTGCCCTTGGTCTCAATTCTTAATCCTAGGGAATTACTCCTTGGTTCTGAGACACACCCCTTAATTTTGGGCAGTACATCTTGATCTTGGTGTACACCCAATATGCATGTTATATCCTTCAAATGAAACATTTTGGATCATGTGAGAAGGCACAGGGATGCCAGACACCTTTGCATGCTTCAGTTGGAAAAACAGTGTGGTAAAATATGATTTTTCACTTCAGAAATCGTTAAAATAGTTCATCAGAGTTGTGAATCGTTTTTAAATAGATAAAATTGATCCATCATGTCCAATAAGTCCAATGGACTCCAATTAGACATCTCATGGTTATCTATTGTGGTACCATATTTCATCTATTTTAAACTTTCATCAAGTTCGATGTATCAAATTTTGTGATAATATATAGTGTATCTCATGTTTGATATATTCCAGGCAAAGCTGTAGTTATTAACACCCTTCCCTTTAGCAAAGTCATATAGAATTATGATGATAGGTACAGACTGCCATTCGACAACGATTGGAGACTACTAATTCTAATAGGAAATCGATGCTACTGTAAAGTACTGCACTAATGCACATCATGAAGCAGTGAAGAGGGGACCAAGTTGGCTGAAGCTGCAGGGTACTGACAGTTGGGTGAAGCTGTGAGGTACTGGTAAAGGTGAAGCAGAGCTGCAGATTGCTAACTGGTGGTATTCTGTCATCTGTGTTATCGACAGTAAGTGTTAAGTGGCCTAGGCGAGTGTCATAGGACATGTTTACTAGTTCAAATATTATTACATTATATTTGCAGACCCGACAATGTCGTAGAGTGACGAAATTGATTGTCATTAGAGAACCACATCGTTTCCATTTGTACCTGTACCATTGATTCAAGAGAACAATAAAGTACCCATGAATTGTAATCATGCTACTCTTATTCAATAACTAATCCGTGAAATCAGTGTTCTAGTTCAGAATCTCTTTTCCGATATTATATTGATTCTATCTTAATGAAATTTAGCTAGAGAAGTATCAGTTACTGAGTTACTCATATACTAGTGACTGAGACAGCTTCCTTTCCCAGGCAGTGCCACCCTGTTTTGGTGTTTTGCTGTTTCTATCCTGACAAGTCGACTTTCTACTCTGGAGGTCTCGGTTCACAGTGTAAGTGGAACTTACTGTTTATCAATCTACACTACATTCCTTAATCAACGATTACAACGTGAAGTTCACAGTTTGAGTTTTAGGTGTAAATATCAAAGTCAATTAGAATTCAAACTCCTAGGACCGAGTTGAAGATTTTTCAGACCAAATTTTTAGGCCATAAGTATGTTAGGCCATATAAAATATATTTTGACACCAGTGCGTCAGACTAAGGATACCAAACAGCAGTAATTAGGAAATTGTACTTTCCCTTACACTAGTACGTCATGCAAGATAGCATAGATGACTCTAGCGATATCCACGCCATGGCACCAATCTCCTCACTCAGAAACAGCATGGATAAGTGTACTAACAGTCATAAGGGCCCCCTCCTCGACTTGATCGGATCACAGAATCTTCTGGTTCTAAATGGTCGTACAATCGGTGACACCTCTGGAAACTACACCTGCTTCAAATGGAATGGAAACAGTGTCATTGATCTGTTCATTAGCTCAACCAACTTCACGCATAGAGTGAAGTATCTTCATGTGGAAGAACATACCCTTTTTTCTGACCACAGCCCAGTAGTCCTCCAGCTTTGGAATAAAGCTCCATCTGACCCACCCAATAGACTCAAAAGTGGCATCACCTATGAATCAGCACCTTTAAGTACAAAACTTACAGGTGAATCACTCAACAGATTCAAAAATATGCTGGATGAACCACACATTGCAAGTCAGATCAATGAACTTCAGGATAAAATCACATCCATCACTACCAGCACGGATGAAACTAAGTCGGCATGTGTTGAGTTTTCAACTCTTATCAACTCTGTATCACAGGAATGCTTTGATAAGACCAAGTCAGACAAAACAACAAAGCCAAAGTATGAAGCCTGGTTTGACCTGCCTGTCACTCTGCTAGACGTCTCCTGAAAAGATCTGTCCGTGCTGTTGACAAAACCCAGATAACAAGGCTATTAAGGATCGTCACCATATCAACGTCAAAGGATACCGTGTATTATTGGATCCAAGAAGGAAAAATTCCTTCGCAATCTGAACAACAAAAATCAAAAAGTGGCAGAGTGATCTCATGGAAGGACTTTAAAAAACTGAAACGATTCAAGAAGGACGAGGTCAGACTTGATGAATCTGAGCACCTTGACCCCTTCCAGACATTCTATGAAGCTCTACTCTGACCAACACCCAACCATGGACAGCCAAACTAAAGAGGCCCTCCTGAATGATGCCATTTGTACTGCAAACTCGAATGTTCCTAACGAAGATCTAAGCAAGCCTTTCACTATCGATGAACTGACTGCTGCCATCAACGGTCTGAAATCTGGCAAAGCATCATCCTTTGATCACATCAGCAACGAAATTATCAAAGGATTCAACAGCAAAGTCCAGCATCTCCTACTAAGTCTCTTCAACACTTGTCTCAAACTAGGTGTCTATGTCTGGGAACCAAAGTGTTATCACCCCCTGCACAAGAAAGGTAGCATTGACAATCCAGATAACTACAGAGCCATTGCTGTGCAGCTGCCTCGGCAAACTTCTATCATCATGCTGCTGAACAGGCTCATTGCCCATCGAGACACTAACTTCCCTGACCCACCTAATCACAGGTTTTAAGAAAGGTAGCCAGTGCAACGATCATATCTTTACCCTCCTGACTATCATGGAGAAGTACAGAAAGTCCAACAAAAGTCTATGCTGTCTTCATCGACTTGAGAAAGGCTCGACCTTGTGCCAGCAGGCACTTCTTTTCAAAACTTGCTTGCTATGGCATTAATGGAGGTTCTTCAATATTATCAAAAACATGTACAGTAACTCCAGTGGTCATCAAAATCAACAACAATCGACTGAGCAAAGCTTTGACATCTCTAAAGGTACGGAGCAAGTCACCCTCTCCAGCCCAGAGCTATTCAAAGTTTATTTCCTAAAACTCTCTAACCTTCTAAACGAACTGCCAGTCAACTGTCCATCACTATCAGGGACTTACAGTGACACACCTTGCCTGGGCTGACTTAGTTATTCTTGCTCTGGACACAGATTCCTCCAGAAGCAGCTTTCTGTCATTGAAAATTATTGCAATGCCTGGGGTCTTGTGAACATCTCTAAGACCAAGTTCATGGTGTTAAATGGCAGATGCCTGACTATCCTCACAGCTTCATGGAGGCCATTGATGAATGGTAGTGAAATCGAGCTTTGTGGCATCTACTTACTGTTATCTGGGTGTCATTTAGCAGTAACGGCAAGTTTAGTCAACAATAGAGTCCTATATACAAAAAGGGCTAGGTGCTTACTTCTCTCTTAGGGGCACTGTCGACAGAAGGTTCATCACTCCCAAAAACCTTGACCAGTTATTCAGCTCCTTATCAGCCCCATCCCTGACCTATGGCTGTGAAGTCTGGCTCCCACACTTCCTATCATCAAGCACCTCAATTCTGCCTATCAAGAGATGGGAATATCAACCTCTGCCTAACCAAAAATTGCAAAATGGGACTTGAACAGGTTCACCCCACGGCATCTGAAGTACCTGCTTGGCATCCGGCGAAACGCCTCCAACTGTGGAGCCTGGGGTGAAACAGGCAATTTTCCACTTTTCATCAACAGTCTCAAACTCTGCATCAAATTCTTCCATGAGTTATCCACTTAGGACACCAATCAAACTTCGCTAAGGCAGCCATGAACGAACAAATATCCCTAGGCTTATCATGGTTCACCAACATCAAGTCAACGATCATCAATTTTGGCACAGAAGATGGCTACTGCTTCAATCAGAACTCCTCAGACATCATCAACTCTACCCTCCTTGCCGACAAAGTTTCTCCCCAGACTTTTGTAGGCAAACTCCGAGACACTTCAATCAGTCCTGGAAAATACCATCGACCAGTCGAGCAGACTCTCATTCTACAAAATGCTCAAGGATAGTATCAGCTGGGAGTCCTATCTCGACCCTCTCGATCATTTGAAGATAGGAAGATGTCCTCAAGGATTCGCTGCAGTGCACAAGCTTTCATATTGAAACTGGTAGGGCACTCTGAATACCCCCCAGAGACGATCGAATCTGTGAATACTGCTCGATCGAAAATCATGGCTTGAAAGTTATTGAGGATGAAGTTCACCTCCTCACAGAGTGCCCAGTTATGCGACAGTCACAGAGAGAAAATGATCTCTGCTCAGGGAGCTTCACAACAAAACCTAACCTATCTATGGATGGCATCAGCATAGCAAAGACAACTGTTGACCCAGACACCACCAACCTCAGCAATCAACAGCACATCAGGCACATAGAAATTGTGACCAGGGCCATCAAATGTATGTACAAAGTGCCCTCAAGTACAAAAGTATGTCAACATCAAATCAGTGCATGCTAACATTCTCACTGACTAGTCCTACATCATCTTAACCCCCTTTTTTTTCCTCTGGGACACGACGTTTTTACAAGTGTCCCTCCAGTTTGGATCCCAGATGGCTGAGTGGAGCGGAGGGGGTGTTTCCGACTTGCGCTGGTAGTGATCCAGCCACCTGCTACATATGTGTGGGAAGCGGGTGCCCCTGATGCTCGCCTGGCTGCGTACCGTTGGGCTTTAGCCTCATGCGTGAGGCATGCAGGTCAGGGATGTCATCTCTCCTTCTCTCTCTCCTTCTTCTTCCTCTTCCTGCAGTCCCCCTGTACCCTTCATCATTTCCTCATAGAACTCCTCTGCATTATTCACAGCTTCATCGGCTTCTTCTGGTGCTCCATTGCTGCCCCTGCATTGTGTCTTATCCAGTCATCTTGTCTGAGTCAGTCAGGAACTCTTAAGAATCTGGTACCTTCAACAGCTTCAGTAGCTTCATCTAGCACCCAACGCTGCCCTGCATTGTGTTCTGTGTCCTAACTCTGTTCGAGTCAGGGATTCCTTGCTTCTGCACCCTTTTCTCATCAACCCTTCCCCCCCCACTTTTTTCAGTACTTTGCTCCTCCGTTTTTTTGCTCCCCCTTGAGGCCGTACTGTTGGAAATCACACTGGTCCTGTCACTTGCTTCATCCCACTCCTGTATTTATCATCTTATCACACGCTCATCATTATCACCACTTCATCCCCATTAACATACTGAGCCAGTGTGTGACATTTGTATAACAATGCCTTTGTTATAAATTATATTTGAAAATTCCTTGAAAAATTCCTTGCAAAATTTAAATGGTTTCAATAATATGTCAATGTGGTGTCAGTGATACGTTAGACTGGTTTCAATAATATGTCAATGTGGTGTGAGTGATACGTCAGACTGGTGTAAATGATACATCAGACTGGTGTCAGTGATGCGTCAGACTGATGCCAGTGTAACGCCAGACTGGTGTCAGTGATACGCGGTACTAGTCTCAATGGTAAATCAGACTGGTGTCAGTATGACGTCAGACTGGTGTCAGTGATAAGTAAGACTGGTGTCAGTCATTATATGTTAGACTAGTGTCAGTGATACGTCAGACTGATGCCAGTGTAACGCCAGACTGGTGTCAGTGATACGCCGTACAAGTCTCAATGGTAAATCAGACTGGTGTCAGTATGACGTCAGACTGGTGTCACTCATGCGCCAGACTGGTGTCAGTGATACATCAGACTCCTGGGGAGGTACGGGACTTGTTCCCATCCACAGTAGCCCTAGCAACAGGGACCTTCCTGCGGGAGGTCCTGTGCTGGGGACTCTGTTTGGATCTCTCGTGGATCCATCCCCCGTTTAGTAGTAGATACATCAGACTGGTGTTAGTGCTACGTCAGACTGGTGTTAGTGCTACGTCAGACTGGTGTTAGTGCTGCGTCAGACTGGTGTCAGTGATACATCATACTGGTTTCATTGATACGTCAGACTGGTTTCAATAATATTTGGATCTAGTGTCAGTGATGCGTCAGACTGGTGTCAGTGATACGCCAGACTGGTGTCAGCGATACGTCAGACTGGCGTCAGTGAAATGTCAATGTGGTTTCAGTGATACGTCAGACTGCTGCCAGTGACACGTCAGACTGGTGTCAGTGATACGCCAGACTTGTGTCAGTGATACGTCAGACTGGTTTCAATAATATGTCAATGTGGTGTCAGTGATACGTCAGACTGCTGCCAGTGATACGCCAGACTGGTGTCAGTGATACGTCAGACTGGTGTAAATGATACATCAGACTGGTGTTAGTGCTGCGTCAGACTGGTGTCAGTGATACGTCAGACTGATGCCAGTGTAACGCCAGACTGGTGTCAGTGATACGCGGTACTAGTCTCAATGGTAAATCAGACTGGTGTCAGTATGACGTCAGACTGGTGTCAGTGATAAGTAAGACTGGTGTCAGTCATTATATGTTAGACTAGTGTCAGTGATACGTCAGACTGATGCCAGTGTAACGCCAGACTGTTGTCAGTGATACGCCGTACAAGTCTCAATGGTAAATCAGACTGGTGTCAGTATGACGTCAGACTGGTGTCACTCATGCGCCAGACTGGTGTCAGTGATACATCAGACTGGTGTTAGTGCTACGTCAGACTGGTGTCAGTGATACATCATACTGGTTTCATTGATACGTCAGACTGGTTTCAATAATATTTGGATCTAGTGTCAGTGATGCGTCAGACTGGTTTCAGTATGACTTCAGACTGATGTCAGTGATCTATCAATCTGGTGTCAGTGATACGTCAGACTGGCGTCAGTAATATGTCAATCTGGTGTCAGTGATACGCCAGACTGGTGTTAGTAATACGTATGACTAGTGTCAGTGATACGTCAGACTGATGTCAGTGTTACGCCAAACTGGTGTCAGTGATACGCAAGACTGGTGCCAGTCATACGTCAGACTGGTGTCAGTGTTACGCCAGACTGATGTCAGTGATACGTCAGACCCTTGTCAGTGTTATGTCAGACCGATGTCAGTGATACTTCAAATTGGTTCAAGTAATATGTCAATCTGGTGTCAGTGATACGTCAGACTGGTGCCAGTGATACGCCAGACTGGTGTCAGTGATACGTCAGACCCTTGTCAGTTTTATGTCAGACCGATGTCAGTGATACTTCAAATTGGTTCAAGTAATATGTCGATCTAGTGTCTCTGATACTTCAGACTGGTTTCAATAATATTTGGATCTAGTGTCAGTGATGCGTCAGACTGGTTTCAGTATGACGTCAGACTGATGTCAGTGATCTATCAATCTGGTGTCAGTGATAAGTCACACTGCCAGACTGGTGTCAGTGATACGTCAGACTGATGCCAGTGTAACGCCAGACTGTTGTCAGTGATACGCCGTACAAGTCTCAATGGTAAATCAGACTGGTGTCAGTATGACGTCGACTGATGTCAGTGATATTTTACGTCAGACTGGCGTCAGTAATATCAATCTGGTGTCAGTGATACGCCAGACTGGTGTAACAGTGATACGCAAGACTGGTGCCAGTCATACGTCAGGTGTTACGCCAATGTCAGTACCAAATCAATCTGGTGTCAGTGATACGTCAGACCACTCTTTTGTCAGTGTTATACGACCGATAGTGATACTTCAAATTGGTTCAAGTAATATGTCGATCTAGTGTCTCTGATGTCAGACTGGTGTCATTAATCATACAAGGAAAAACTAGGAAAACTGATAATTTTTTCGATTTTGGTTTGAGAATTTAAGAAAATTGGTTCCTTTTTCTGTTAACGAGCTAAGGTCGTAGAAGGGGTTTTAATGGGAGTAAAATCCGGGAAATAGTGAATGAAGACTTTTATTGGATTTTTAAGTCGCCCCACCACCTACCTCCTGATAGTACCATGCTAGATAGAAAACAGATGGAATAGTACAAGCTTGCGCCCCATTGTTTGTTATACTCCATGCTTCAAAATGCCCTTCACTGGTGTAGCAGATCCCAATTCTTGTCAAGTTGTCCACCACCCCATTAAATAACACCCTTTCACCCTCCCTCAGTTTTCGGATTGAGAGTTCTTAAAGTTTCCATCTTTGCAGAAATAATCTATTCATTATGAAATTTTCCCCTTCAGGACCTTGGATGAACGGTCCGTTCTAGTGTATAAGACATTTGCTGTTGATGAGGAACTAATGAGCACCATGACGATAAAAAGGAGATAACGAGTTTCTGTTGAAAGGATTCGTGGTTCTGCAGAATTCTCGTTCAAGACGTTCTCTAACCCTCCCTGTCCAGAGAGATCCAGGTTGGTGAATCAAGTTTTTAGCGATTTTAAGGTAGCACTCTTTGTATCGAGTTGTTTACTACATTTTATAACGTGCTACCAAGTGCGTTGGATACCCAACGCACGATTTGTACCCAGTATGTGCCTTTTGTAATGTATAAACAAGCATTTTGCTAATCGTCATATAAAATAATGTGCTTGTTGTGTACAGGGTGTGTCTTGTGTACATCTTTCAAATTCAATGTACCCAAACACGCCCTGATATTTTAATGATATCTGGTCAGGGCCTACCCAGATAGTTGAGGCGGTTCCTTTATAAAATTAAGGAGCCGACCCTCTCAAGTTCGTGAAGTCGCATGTTTTCCACTCTGTACAATGCTTACATCCACTGTATAGAACGAAGTTTCAGGTTGTTGCAACCCTCTGACGTTAACATCAATGTCTATAATATATTATAGACACTAGCCTGATCAGGTCCATATTGGTTATGACCCTCGCCCTTCGGGTCAAAACATCCCTAAGGCTGCGCCCTCGGGAAGTATCCCAAAATGGAACCGACAGGTGCGTGTCTATGTCAATCATTGAGACATTAAACACAAATTCCGTACGATTTCACGATGGAATGAATTAGGGACATTTCATTATTTCAGGCTGCGCTGTATTCTGAGAATAATGAGAAGGCTGATATCGCTCACCTGTACAGTGTACTGTATAATGGACGTAGTCCTATCTTGGGGAGAAAGTGTTCCTGCAGTCGGTTGGCTATCGTGACGAAGTTCAACTCACTGGTAGGCTCACTGTAGACCTGTCGGACTTAATAGAATAATTCACTGTCGTATGTAAACTTGAAATACACATCAAACTGGCGTATTTTCTCGACAGACGTGCAGTGGGCAAAGAATTTTGGAAGAAGCTAGAGATTTAATTTACAATGAAACGATCTGATTGTTTTCTGAGAATTAAAATATTCCATTAGATTACAAAACATATGTTTTTTTTCTCTCTTGATCACGCTTTCTCTTTAAAGTCACAATGAATTTTAACTAAGACAGACGTTTAATTCAAATTAAACTGCGGTGAGGATGCTGGTTGAAACTTGCTATCAAAGCAAGTACAATCGTGGAGACAGTGCAAACTTCACGTTCGCGGCGTTCTTGTGTGGGGCATATCGTGCGGACTCAAGCGTAGTACAGATGTTTTGCGTAACGCGCGAAAACATTTGTACTACCTGTCAGGCGCAACCTGGAAGCCGCGCACGAATACGCAGCGCACAAGAACGCCGCGCACGCGTTAGTTCGACACGCCCCCGAAAGATCCGGTTCTTGAATCAAGAACACCGCTTATGATACATTTTCAGCACTAAAACAATTGTGATAAATAACACAGTTATTCCAACATTCTACTTTCTTATAATATATTTTTATCTTGTAAGTTAAATCTAAATTTAACATCGTAAATTCCACGGCCTCCCGAGTGAAGGCTCAAATCAATCTGTGTTCAGCGTTTCGGCCGATTATTTCAAATTCATAAATATTCATATAATTTTGAAACCCCACCGTACAGCCTTCGGTATGAAAATGAAATGGATCAAAATAACCGTATGAAAAGGAATCGATCACACTCACATAAAATTTTAAAAGATGAACAGCGCATGTGGCGTGCATTGACTTTTCGGAGACCCGTTAATATGTACAAAGAATGCAGATGGATCGATCGAATACTTAATAAGTTAATAGGGGATCGATGAGGGCCTTCACTTTCAATAGAATTTCAATCAAAATAAATTAAATATTTAGACACAACTGCGCGTCTTTATCGGCCTCTTATTTGATCGATCCATCTGCGCCTAAATTTAAGTTTTCGAAACATTTCGCTTGTTACTTGTCGCAACGTTCCCTATTTGGACGGTTACATTTGCGCCCATAGCGACATGACACTGTCAGAGGATATAAACGGACAACTCCCGTCGATGTTATTGCGTCCAGCTCATTTTGATACAAAAAAATAAGAAGTAATTTGACATAATTTAACAATTCGACAGTTACTTCGTACCAGCAGTTCCAGTTGAGAAACTGAGAAGGACCATTCACAATCTAACAAGGGGGATAAATATATCAAAGGCAGAAATTTTATCTTTTATGGGGGGTTGGGGAATTATTTTTAGGTATGTGAATGATCCTTAATTGTCTTAGTACTATAACTACTATAAAAACAATGGATAGCAGAGAACAACTTCCTAATTAAAAGTTCAACTTCAATAAATTGTGATTCAGATTAAATCAATAAATCTCGGGGATCTATGCCAGGAGTTTAAAGATAATAGCAGTTTTGAAGCAGCATTGAGCCACACAAAAAGATACTTGTAAAGAAAGTGCTTTTCAGGCCTGAGTTGTACTACAGACTTCTGCCCGAGCTAAGTTTCCTAATTTCAACTTTGAAAGTTTATACACTAACGGCTTACGCAGTAGCAATTATCTTTAATAAAGCAGTTAATACAGGGACAGTTCGAACTTCAGTTTGCGCGCCTTTTGTGCGCGCGGCTTAAGTTTGCGCGGCGTAAGGAAATATAGAATAAATAACATGTCTGTACGCAGCACAAACTTAAGCCGCGCACACAAAAGCGCGCCAACTGCAGTTAGAACTGTCACCGTAATACTTCAAAATAGGACACAAACGCATTGCTTCGAGAAATAAATATATAACTTTTCTATAAATCAAATTAAAGGATTTTGCTGTGATGGTCCGCAGCAGTTTTACTATGTTATAATTTAAGTTTAAAATTAACGTAATCATGGCCTCACCAAATTTAGCGTTATTATGATCCTGGTCAAACTTACATTCTACATGAAGATTGGGAGCCCGAAATTGAACACAGAAATTAAGTGCTCGCCAAAGCTAGCGAAAATGAGTGTAATGTTCTGCTCTATTTGAATCCATTTCTCCAGAATACTAATAGAAAATTGGAAGTGTTTATAAATAATCATGTGCGTCGTACGAAGTGAACTTTCAGTTTTTATGGCCAATTAGCAACGATGAATCCTCCCCAAGCTGTCAACTTCAATAATATCTTTTGTGATCACTGATCTGAGTATCACTGGCGCAATGTACCTAATCCGATGCAGATCACACATTTCTTAAACAGGCAGGAGATAGCGAACGCCTTACACGATGCGTCACATCCAACGCGTGATAGCACACGCATTGCGTTACATTCAACGCATTGCGTTACACGATGCGTTAGACCCTATGCGTGATAGCACACGCATTGCGCTACACGATGCGTTACATCCAACGCATTGCGTTACACGATGCGTTAGACCCTATGCGTGACACGCATTGCGTTACACGATGCGTTAGACCCTATGCGTGATAGAACACGCATTGTGTTACACGATGCGTTACTTCCAACGCATTGCGTTACACAATGCGTTAGACCCTATGCGTGAAACATATTGCGTTACATCCAACGCGTGATAGCACACGCATTGTGCTACACGATGCGTTACATCCAACGCATTGCGTTACACGATGCGTTAGACCCTATGCGTGACACGCATTGCGTTACACAATGCGTTAGACCCTATGCGTGAAACATATTGCGTTACACGATGCGTTACATCCAACGCATTGCGTTACACGATGCGTTAGATTCTAGGTGCGGTGTCACACGTTCGTCCCCTGTTCTTCATCAGGCGAACTGATGTCTCTGTCCTCTGAGTATTCCTCTACCAAGAGGGCGTCATCTGGGGGAAAGTGTACGTTACGGATAAATACAGTAGCATTCAACATCTTAACATTGGCTTAGGCCTTAGGAGGATTATTAAGACTAGTGTAATAGCTCAAAATTACTGTAACGCATTGTGCAGATCACTCGACTGGCCGAAGGCTTGATAAACACACACAATATTTGATGCACTTTCGCTATACAAACCGGTTGACTTTGGGGTCGATCCTCCGCTCTGGTTCTGGTTGAGCATCCTCAGAGAACAGCCCCAGCAGCCGTCATCTGGGGGTGGTTTTAGGGTGAGAAGATGGGCTGCTTATGGGAATTGCAGGTTTTGGGAAATGTGGCGTTTTAACAGGTGGAAAATGTGCGAGATATAAGGAAGTAGGGTTTGGGAAAGTGGAAAATGTGTGAGATGTCAGAAAAGTAGGGTTTGGAAAGGTGGAAAATGTGCGAGATATCAGAAAAGTAGGGTTTTAAAAGGTGTAAAGTGTGTAAAATGTCAGAAGGTTAGAAGGTGACGCCATTATATGATGTCATAAATAAAATAATTCTTCAGAAATTTAATATATCAGTATCATTGTCGGACATTGACAGATTCAATTTGAAAGTATCAGCATCATCTGTGATTATGCCACAGAAGGTCATGCACTTCTAAGTCTAATTTCACGATAATGAACAATGCTGACATGAGCAGTGAATCAGACGACTGTGCGCTGTAGTATGGTGCGTGATAGAAGCGTTTCATATAATGAAATAGATTTTATAATGAAGTAGAAATGTGAGATTCCATACCAGATGAGAATTCCATAAAACCTGAGTACCCTGATTTAAATTCAATAATTTCAAGAAAGTGAAAAATATGATCCCCCATGGTGTGCAATCTGTCAGAGCAGCATAAAAAGTAAGAAAAGAGAATAAAATATTAAAAATTTCCTCGAATAAAATAGGTGATAATCTACAGTGATTGAAAAGCACATATATTATACTTCTATAGATACTTGTTAAACAATTTGTTTTTTGCTTCCTTTTATATAGGGGGAAGGGGGTGACATGAATATTTTTGAATAATTATGAACCTAATGAATCAAAACTCTTTTCTCTTATATGATTTCGCTCTGTGTTCTTTTCTGTATGTCACACCCCATGGCAACGCGACCGAAACCAAAAATTTGAAGACGATTCGTCCAAGATATGTTTCAAAGCTCTCAAAATATTTTGAATGTGAGTAATTCGGTATATTTTTGGGACATTCAAAAATCATCATGTCATCACCCCCTTCAAATACTGTGTCTGGAGTTTCAGTGAAATTATGAAACCCTTCATTCACTATTTTGGTGAGGGAGTAAACTCCAAAACGCACAAAAACCCAAATTAAAAATTCTAGATTACTTCTGGAAATCAAAAGTATTTTTCATTCGACTCAACAAATGGTATGGGCATCCTGCATTCAAGTCACAGATAATGTCTTGTTCAATCTTACCATGGGCGGCGTATAAACTTACCCACAGGTCTCTTCGTCATTGACCAATCAGGGAATGGATTGGCCATAAACGCGCCCCTGATTGGTCAATGACAAGAATATTTCAGGATCCCATGGGTAAGCTAATACGCTGACGATAAATGATAATATAAATTGCTGAGTTCATAACTCTTTCAATAGTTATTAAATTAAGAATTATATAAATTTTCATTGGTTCCTTTAAATGGATGCTAATAAATTATAAATCTTTATTCTTATTTAATACGAATTAAACCCCGTTCGATTTTTATTAAATATGCTAAATATGCTATCATCTTAATATTTTATAATTTCCCTGACCTAGAAAGGTATTTTCACCTGAGCAGTCAGAATCAGGAATGAGAAGGGATGTTTCACAAATTACAGGAAGGTCGAGGGATTTTCAAATGATTTTGCTACATGTCATTACATAGAATGATTACGGGAGGGGTTTCCAAACCGGCAAAAAAATTGTTGATAACGTGATAGGTGAAAAGTCCCTGAAACGGTGTTTTATTTGCTGAATTCATAATTATCTTCCTTATCAGCTTCAGAAGATTGGAGTCTTTTGTTTGAATATAACAACAGCATACATGTTAGCTCTATTATTCAATACGGGTGGGTACAATAATCTGTGACACGTGCGCACAATACACGAGTTCATTAATCATTTGGTCCACGCGTTATAAATCTCCATAGCAACGCACACGTGAGATCTTGTCACGTGACCTATCACGTGACGTAGCACATCATGTGACGTGTCATATCACGTGGTTATTCTAGAGTAGCGTGGTATCGAGGGAGTCGCACGGTGAAGCTGGAGCGTTGTCGAGGCTGCTGTACGAAGACGCTGTCCAAGGACTCAGAGTGAAGTTTTTACAGCCCCAACTGTAACACGATCCCGAGCCTAGAGAATGAACGTTGGAGTCAGAATAGAACACGCGCAAGATTTTGCACGAAGATGTTGAAATTTTCTGCTTAAGACAATGCAATTTTTTGCCTTAACCTGAGTCAAATTCAATAAAGCAATCGAACGATTTTCGACATACTGAAATTTAGGCGACGAGCGGAAACCACATTTTTTTTGAAAAAAGGGGAAATAGGTTCAAGTCAAATAGCATACCGAATTTTATGTCAATAGGAAGGAAAATCTGCAAATAATTCTTCAGCCTCAAAATTGTCAGGAAATCTGACATTTGAATGAAATCTTTGTGAGTCAGGGGATCCTTGGGGTGCCGATGGTCATAATGGACTTTTTGACTTCAAATGATAGAGGAACATACTTGTTGTAGTTATATTGTTCATGTTCCTATTTTTGGGGTTTTGAATACTGACTTGAAGTACTGTGCACAAGCAAACTGCTAACGCGATTTGCTAAAATGATATATTCATCTTGTTACTCTCGAGTTCAAGGGATTAAGTTCTATCATTTCTCGCCTTAAACTCGACTCTGGCCATCGACATCCCCAAGGACCCCGCACCCTTATTAAAGAACTCGATTAACGAGGTGACACATTAAATGAACCCTACAAACAAATTAATCAATTATAAACTCGATCTCGCGTTCTAGAATGATCGCTTGAAATATTAATTATGGATTGCAGCAACGTTTGGCAGGTTTTTTGATTACTCGTAAGAGCCAAGTTGTGAATGAAACCAAACGAAAGAGTAATATTCTCACTGACAGAATCAAATCCAACGAGTCAGATTTCCGACGAAGCTTGGCAATTACTCAATCAACCATGTGGTAAATAAATGCACTTGTGTGATTATAGACTCAGTAAAGGATTCTAGACATACTTCAATTTCATCCCTGCATTTAATATCAGGAAACGATTTCCTTCCAGTCAAGCAAAAGCTACGATCTGGCCGGGATGCTTTGACCACCTTAATAGTAAATACAAATAGGTGGGTTCTTGATCCTCCAATCATTTCTTCCCGATTCCCACTTGGATGCATCTTTCATGAAACTACCCCAATCGACAAACACATAGCAGATGGCTGGCATCATGCTATCCTGTAGCCACCCCCGATTTGGAAGCTTCTGGAAGCTGTGAAGAAGCAAAACCGAAAAGAATCAAACTTGAGAAAATGCATAAGCTGGATGATCCTTTAGTGCGTTCTGCAAAGTGGGCCCCAGTATGACGATAGATTACAAAAACTATGCAATTGCGATGGGCATACCACGCCGTCATTTTTTCGCAAAGATATACAAGACGAATAATTGAAATAAATTATAGTTTCTAATTTCTATGATTCAAAAGGATAGTTCGTTTAAATGATCGTAAAAAACTTCTTCTATTAGTTAAATTCTAAAGAAGTCTAAAAAGACATGTGATAAGTCAATATGTTATCATTTCATCACATAGATGTCGATGCCGGCCAATGAATATGTTTTTCTTGCTTTCTCCAGGCACTGAATTATTCTCTGTCGGATTTTCTTGCGATGTGTCAAAAATACGTAGTGATAAACAAACTTCTCTCATAACCCTCCAAACCACGTCCAGTCCTGATCCTTCCGATTTGACTTCTTGTTGAACAAAAAGAAGATTAATGAGAGGAAAATCGATCTTTTAAAAAATATTATATCTCACCATTTACACTAAAAGAACTTTCTGATCATGTGCTGTGAAACCCGAAAAAAGTAAATGAACTCTGCTGAGATTTTTCCCGTCAAAGAGAAACCAGTGTACTCAGCCCATAGTTTGGTGTAATTGGGGCGTGGGTTTCAAAGCTCATAATTCAATGAAAACACACTTTCAAAGCAACTAAATTGTTTCGATCAAGCTTTCATGATTTAAAGATAACAAATAAAGAATTGAGTGGCTAAGATAAGACCATGGATTTAAATGAAATTTTGATAGGAATTTTTATGAATAAAGCTACATTGAAAAGCGAAAAGCAGATTTTGAGACTTCAGAATTAATATAGATTATGGATGGCCTGGGGGCCAACGGTCGAGGAAAGGCCAAAATCAAGATTAAATTCTCGACATAAATTTAGATTTCAGACAGTTTTTTGAGCAAAAATAGGAAATTTAATCTTTCTTTGCCACTTGAATCAAAATATAAAATCTAATATTCTCAAGTTAGAACAAACACTATTTTCTTTCATAAAAACTGCAGTGCCACCAAAGTTGTAAGATAGTTAAACACTACTTCTCGAGAATACTGGGAGCATGGAGGATAAATTTTGTATCAAATCGTTGATGAATTACAAAATTATTGCTTTAGCAACTGGTTTATTTCATTTTGTGTATCCATAATTCGACTAAACAACAATAGAAATTCAATGAATCATATATCCAATATTATTACTGGTTAACTGGAAAGTGAATTGCTAGAAAGTTAATTGGGGGGGGGGCCAACCCCCCAAAACCCCCCAAAATTAAGCCCCCTATTGGAAATTTGTTATATCCACCAGGGGGTTAAATTAAACCCCCTATCGACAGCAAAAATTAAACCCCCCCCCAAATTAAACCCCCTATCGACAGCAAAAATTATTCTAGTATGATTCAAAAAAGCACCAAAATGAAGAAACAAAATGGTACCATTTGAAAAGTTGCCAAAAATCACAAATAAAAGGTACCATTTCGAAAAAGGCGCAAAATAGGACACAAATTTGGTACCATTTGAAAAAGATGCTGAAAATCAGAAACAAAAATGGTACCATTTAATAAAAGTTCAAAAATTATAAACAAAATGGTACCAAAAACCGAAACAAAATGGTACCATTTCTAAAAATCGCCAAAAATCACGACCAAAATGGTACCATTTTGAAATGGTGCAAAAATCAGGAACAAAATGGTACCATTTCGAAAGGGTGCAAAAAATCAGAAACAAAATGGTACCATTTGAAAAAGATGCTGAAAATCAGAAACAAAAATGGTACCAAAAACTGTTCAAAAAAATGGTACCATTTGAAAAAGTTGCCAAAAATCACGAATAAAAAAGGTACCATTTCGAAAAGGCGCAAAAATAGGACACAAATTTGGTACCATTTGAAAAAGATGCTGAAAATCAGAAACAAAAATGGTACCATTTAATAAAAGTTCCAAAAATTATAAACAAAAATGGTACCAAAAACCGGAAACAAAAATGGTACCATTTCTAAAATCGCCAAAAATCACGACCAAAAATGGTACCATTTTGAAATGGTGCAAAAATCAGGAACAAAAATGGTACCATTTCGAAAGGGTGCAAAAATCAGAAACAAAATGGTACCATTTGAAAAAAAGATGCTGAAAATCAGAAACAAAATGGTACCAAAACTGTTAACAAAAATGGTACCATTTCTGAAAATCGCCAAAAATCACGAATAAAAAGGTACCATTTCGAAAAGGCGCAAAATCGGACACAAATTTGGTACCATTTGAAAAAAATGCTGAAAATCAGAAACAAAAATGGTACCATTTCATAAAAGTTCCAAAAATTATAATTTTATAAACAAAAATGGTACCAAAAACCGGAAACAAAAATGGTACCATTTCTAAAAATCGCCAAAAATCACAACCAAAAATGGTACCATTTTGAAATGGTGCAAAAAATCAGGAACAAAAATGGTACCATTTCGAAAGGGTGCAAAAAATCAGAAACAAAATGGTACCATTTGAAAAAGATGCTGAAAATCAGAAACAAAAATGGTACCAAAAACTGTAAACAAAAATGGTACCATTTCTGAAAATCGCCAAAAATCACGACCAAAAATGGTACCATTTTGAAATGGTGCAAAAAATCAGGAACAAAAATGGTACCATTTGAGAAAAAAATTCCCCTTTTTTCACTAAGAATTAAGCCCCCTAAAACCCCCCAAAACCCCCCAAAACCCCCCAAAATTAAACCCCCTATTGGCGATTTTTTGATATCCACCAAAATTGAGGGGGTTGGCCCCCCCCCTAATTGACTCATCAAATCGATGGAACATAGGTTTACCACCAGCGTGTTGAGATCTAACCAATCAGAAGGTCGGATCTGAACTACACGCTGATTGGCCGATTCACTTCAAGTGAGCTGTGGATAAAATATAATATGACGGAATACCACATTGAATCCCGAAACCACGAAATTCCGAAAACCAGAATCAATTTTGGAGGAGTTCATTCGGGATTCCGGTTTTCAGGATTCGTGTTTTTGAGATTCCGGGGGTATACCATATTATGGCGTAAAATCAATCATCGACCACTTACTTCTGAGTTTCTTCTTGAGCTCTGCAGCCATCTGGTCTACTGACATCTCCTCCTCCTTGAGAGCGTGGATACCCACCAGGGTCATGTCGAACTCTCCCACCTCCAGCTCCGTAACATCCTCTGAAGGGGGAGTGTTCGTTTAGGTTTACGTGCTAAGTGTCAGTTTTGAGCAAATCTTCGTTTCATTTTGTGCTAAATTTCTGTTTTGTTAAAAACAAGTTTCCGCGGTGAGGAGTTTTCGTGAAGGTCTTAATTTGTTTATTGCGTTAGATAGAAGTATATTGTAGAGGTAAAAACGATCATTAGCTAGCAAAACCCAAGAATAATAGTTAGTCAATGGTCAACAACACAATTATTAGATTCATATCATCATCAATGGGGGAGGGGGAAGATTAGACAGTTTGGGTTTGTCCGTTTTGTTTTTTGCTAAATTCCCGTCTTGTTTACTGCTTTAAAACTCACTTTTCCAGATGGGCAGAATGCAGTCTTGTGAAGTAATCTTGCTCTTGGAATGTAGGGAATTCAGCTCCGCACTGGTCCACTTGCTACACTTGTCCACAAAGTGCTTACTGAGCACTACCAGACCGTACTTACTGAACCTCAGACCATCCTGTGAGGAGTGGGGTGATGGGTTACGGGATTATTAGGATGGAGTAAAATTTAAAGTGCTTTTAGATGTTAAAAATCACTTATGATGAGAATTGAAACAATGATCAGAAAGGGGTTACGGAATTATTAGGATGGAGTAAAATTCAGTGAGCATTTCAAAATTACTTTGTTACTCATCAAGCACCATTTTTAGAATTTTGATCTTCACTAGTGATGATAATGAAAATACCGTAAATGTTGCATTAATAAAACCAATAAATTAGACAATAAAAAATAAGATTAGCTCACATTTATGACTCGGTGCAACTCGCAGCCCCAGCTCAGTTCGTCTTTAGCGAAGAACACCTCGATCTTTTCCCGAACGAAGGCGTCTTTTAGCTTGACGATGTAGTCTAAATCCTCACTCACGTGGCAGATGAACACATCCCATCTCTTAGGTTCTGAGGGGGAAAAGAGATTAAAAACATGTCTTTTTATACCTTATGAATATGCATTTCTTTTATTTTCTATAATTATTTTTAACCCCTCCCGCCCTTGTGTATTTTTCTAACAAAGTAAGTGAGTATTCCGAACTCCGGTTGAGGGCATCGCACATAAGCAATACTTTTCATATGGGTCATGTTTATATTTTATTGCTGTCAATACTATGTTCGAGTCTAATAGAGCAAATTAAAAAGTTAAGTGCAAACTAACCTTTGTTCTGGCAGTGCGGGCACGGGCTGAAGGTATCCGGCCCTATCAACTTGGGGATTTCTTCGTATGGGGTCTTCTTGTAGGGTCTTAGTCTGAAGAAAATTAGCTTTAGCAAGACAGGTATAACAGAATTTAACAAACAGATAGCTAAAACAGATACGCATATAAAAATATATCTAAAAATATATCTACAGACAGATACCTGAAAACAGATAACAACAGATAGGTACGTTCTTTGATAAATAACAAGGCAAGAAAGAAAATGAAAGAATATCATGAATCTTGAAAAGGAACATTATCAGAAAACGTACAATCCCGTGTATTGTCTGACGAAAAAGACGAATACAAGTCCGATCAAATTGGCACAGAGGCAGTTAGGACAGGCAGAAATGGGACATCTAGACATATATACATTCTTTGATAAATAACCTGAAGAAGTAGACGAAGACAAGGAGTATGATGACACAAAGACTCAGGACACAGGCTACAGGAACTATGTACTGCACCAAGTCCTTTCCCATCTTTGGGGGTGCCACTGAAAGGGGAATATTATGTTAATTTAGGAACTGGAGTGCCACTGAAAATGGAATAATATTAGATTTTGGGGTGCCACTGAAAGGGGAATAATATTAGATTTTGGGGTGCCACTGAAAGGGGAATAATATTAGATTTTGGGGGTGCCACTGAAAGGGGAATAATATTAGATTTTGGGGGTGCCACTGAAAGGGGAATGTTTCATTTCGAGGTGCCACGGAAAGGTACCTATCATTTATTTTTAGGGAATTTCGTAATACATCGTTAGTTTTTCTTCACTTACTGTCAAAACTAATCGGTCCATGGACAGTTGAAAGTGGTATTTCAACAAAAACTTTAAATTACGCTTAACAATTTGTGTTTTAAAATCTTTTGTGACGTGAATTTGTGACTCGTATATAATTTGGATTTCTAAGAAATAATATTCTTTGAAATTTAATAAACTGTCACCGCTTAGGCTTGTCTACTATGATGGGATTTATTGGAACTGTCACTGTTTACGCTTGTCTACTATGATGTGATTGGTCATCATTCAACAATTCACCAAAAACCTTAAACGTTTCCTCCAAAAACACGTTCCCTAAAAAGCTTAAACAATTTCCCTAGTATTTGTGATTCAGTGGGGGGAGTGTCACTGTCCCAATTGTCCCAATTGTCCCTGTCCCAATTTACTTTTTTTTGAGTTTGGGACTGGTTTTTGGGACAATTGGGACAACTGGGACATTTGGGACAATTGGGACAATCGAAAAGTTGAAAAAATCAGCCATCTATTATTTTAGCATTGATCAATGTTTTTCTATCATTGAAATAAAAGTTATATTCATACTACTATGTTAATAAGTACGAGTTTTGGTTGTGTGCCACTATGTAACAAGCTGTGGGACAAAAACACTAAACTGCCACTCAAAAATGCAATCATTTGAGCCCCAGTTGTCTCTGTCACTTTTGTCCCAATTGTCCCAAATGTCCCATTTGTCCCAAATGTCCCATTTGTCCCAGTCCGTATTCACTTTTTTGAGTCCCATTTGTTCCATTTTCTCTGTCACATTTGTCCCAATTGTCCCATTTGTCCCAATTGTCCCAATTGTCCCAGTCCGAATTCACTTTTTTGAGTCCCATTTGTTCCATTTTGTCTGTCCCATTTGTCCCAATTGTCCCATTTGTCCCAAATGTCCCATTTGTCCCAATTGTCCCTGTCCCAATCCACTTTTTCTTGAGTTTGGGACAATTGGGACAGTGAAACCCCCCCTTCAGTCCAATTGGAAAAAAAATGGAAAGAAAAAGGAAGGACACGAGCCTTATGCATGTTGCATGGGTGATGGGATCCCTCCATAGATCACTCCACTATGGGGTCATGGATTTCAGTATGGGGTGATGCATTATTGATCACTCAGCCCCATCCCGGACATACCAGCTAGGACGAACTAGCTAGTAAAATAGTAATACAATTTAAGTTTAATAAAACATTAACATGAATTCACTTTCAAGGAGAAACTAATTTTGATTAACCTTTAATGAAAAAAATGCACTTCCTCAAAGCAATCTTGTAGCTCTTAGTCGGCGTCAGGGTTAAATAGATCTGAAGCAGCTCCACTGCTAAGAGGCTAGATATATATTATATATCATATTTAACTATGGATAACTAGGTGTAAAACTAAGGAAAAAGATAGGACAACTTTGAGACGCATATTATTTAAGTTCGCAGATTGCAAATTACACATTGCTGGGTCAATCCATTTCCTCTCACGCGATCACCTTAGTGTACGATACGAAATAAACCAATCGGACGGTTATTAAATCTGACGTTGTCAACGTCAGATTTAATAACCGCGGGGGGCTGTGGCTGGTCCATTTGATATCATACAGAAAGGTGAAAAGGTGAAAAGCTCAGTGAATGCCTCAGTTAAAATGAACGAAGTCAGAATGAACAGAGTAGCGAATGCCCAAGTTGCTAGTAGGAGGCACTTCATTGAAACAATTTGTCAAAATACTAAAATAGAAGTGTTAAAAATCACAGCCCCCATGTACGGTATAATGATAAGCTTCATTAAATTGCAAATTTAGTCACATGACCCCAGACCTTGAGCAATGAACAGATATGTCATCCAAAATATAAATCCCTCGTCGTATCATACGATCCTTCGGTGAGCCTAATCCGCATAATATTTGATACCGTGGTGCCCCGACTCTTTCGTGCGCGGCGTATTAAGACGCGCGTCGTTTTTCTCTTTTTTGCGTCGTGCGAATGTGCTTTTTTCGGCAAGTGATAGCACGCAGATGCATGTACTTTGCACGAAGAAAGCATCAAAGCACATTTGCGCGCAGCAAAAAGCACAACGCGCGTCGTAATAAACTGCGCACGAAAGAGTCTTGACACAACGGTTAAGGAATGTGACTTATTAGTTGTTCACTTAGATCCATTTAAAATTATCCACCTTAACTGTTACAGGGCAAAGCATCTCAAACTGAAACGGAGTTCAAACTTCAAAGACATCTCTGTGGGTAATATTACGGGGCGAGTGGTTAATAAGGGTGCTTTGAGACTAGTGAAAAATAGGTATGGTAAAGTAACTAATTAAGTGAAAGAATGCGCTAATTACAATTTCAAAGCCTCTCTAAAATTCCACCGTTTACCATGAGGTTTGGCAACGTTTACCATGAGGTTTGGCAACGTTTACTATGAGGATTGGCAACGTTTAACTAACCAGTAACCGACGCGCATGGTAATAGTTAGATAAGTTGTACTCTTTATTCTTTTTCATCCCAGAGTTGTCAGTTACATATCAGCCAATTCAAACTAAGAACATGATTTTTTTTCAAGCGAAAAAACAGGCACGCAAGGACGGCTAGGGAAAAACAGGGTTCGCTCTGCACCTTTTGGTAATAATGTTGCGATGTATGCGCCTCATGTTGTAATATCCCAACCACTGACCTATGGTGCAGGTGTAAAACATGGTATCCCAAATTCCCAACCTATGGTATCCCAACCTATGATATTCCAACATATGGTATCCCAACCTATGGTGCAGGTTTAAAACAGGGTATATCCCAACCTATGGTATCCCAACCTATGGTACAGGTATAAAACAGGGTATATCAGAACCTATGGTATCCCAAAGTCCCAACCACTGACCTATGGTGCAGGTTTAAACATGGTATCCCAACCTATGGTGCAGGTTTAAAACAGGGTATATCCCAACCACTGGTATCCCAACCTATGATATCCCAAAATATGGTATCCCAACCAATGGTATCCCAACCTATGGTATCCCAACCTATGGTATCCCAACCTATGGTATCCCAACCTATGGTGCAGGTATAAAACAGGGTATATCCCAACCACTGACCTATGGTGCAGGTGTAGTTGTCCCTACTCCAAGGCCCGGGGCCCACTTGGTTTGCTACGGCTAACTTCGCTGTCACCGCTTCCGTTTCGGTGTACTCCAGCGTCAACTCAGCGTCCGAGACCTGGAAAAGAATATATTGTAAACACAAGGAAATGTTTTATTTTGTCTTTCGTATACACAAGGGAATGTTTTATCTAAGGTTTCGTGAACACAAGGAAATGTTTTATTGATAGCAACAGGTTTTGTAAACACAAGGAAATGTTTTATTTAGCGACACGGGTACTTATTGGAATTACTACTTCGTTAGATCCCACGATACTTGACCTAATGCAATTTAAGACTATGTAACTCGCAGTTACTCATTTCAAATCTACGTAACTAGCCCTAACGCCGTTTAGTTGATGGTAGAATACCAGTGCAAAGTAGCAGTCAACTGACTGCTCTGCGTCGACTCTCCCTGTTCATAAACAGGGTACTAGGTAACAAGCCAAGGACTAAACGCTTAACGGACCTAGGCTATATTGAAGCGCAAGAAAAGGCACAAATCACCATGTAGAGGGGCTTGCGACCCTCTGGCAACATTACAGTATAATGGCTCTACTACATAGTTACTACAACAGATGATTATCAGTAATAATGGAGACACGCTCCGTTATGTACCTGACAAAAAGAGAGTCCCAGTTTGAACTTCGTTGTGAGAGCAAAGCACCTAATGAAAAACACGGCACTACCTTACACTGTATACAATCCCGACCAAATATGTCAACTTTAAACTCTCTTGTGTGGCAATATATTATATAAAGCGTAAACTGTTTGAAGTGTTAAAATTCGAGCCAAATTAATGAACCAAATCCCAGTCACAGACACACACAATGACACACACAAAGTCACTTATAACATGTTGCTGAAAGCTCCAAATGGTACGGTTCATTGCGCAGGGGGGGGGGGGGTCTCACACTGTTATGATCTAACTATCAAAGATGGGATGGGGGATTACCACTGCTATGAAAATGATAAGGGAAGCTGAAGGGGATGGAAAAAATGGTTATTCAACCTGTGAAAATATACGTGTGAGAGGTAAAATACTGCCCCTCCCCCACCTCCCCCCCCTTGCATTCACCCTCTCTCTCTACGATCACGTAGGGTGACATGTAGAAATGACTTATCAAGCAGATTTCAATCACTGTGAGTAATATTACAATTATAAGTCCGGTGCAGGTATAAACCCTGCTCACCAAAAATAGGCGGTTCAACGTCATCAACTTACTACATTGCGCTATCATAACGACGTCATCTTAACCGCCTAAATCTCGTGAGAGTGTATCAATATAGGAACAAGTAGGTAGTTGGGTATGATCATCATTCTCCAGCAGGAGAAATATCATCATCGAATGATGTCATTATTATTGTTTGAAGTGGTAAATTTATGACGAATAATATCCGTCTTTGACTTTTGATATGTTTGCGGACTTGGGATGATTTACAGGGTTGCCCCATCTTCTCATAACAGACAGAACGTCACTTGCATTAATACACATGATCTAACATAGATAAATCTCAAACACAAGGAAATTTCTCCAAGATTCCGAACCTTTTAAATATTCAACTTGTATCGTAACCCTCTTTTGTGCCTAGCCTAGCGAACTATTTGGATATCCTTGCTGTACGGCATGTCAAACAAGGAATTGAAACTGAAGTTCATTTCCAAAAAAACTTCTATCGCCACGCACAACCAGTTTTACATACCAAAATTTATATTTACAACTAACCTCTATAGCCTCGGTAGACCAGTTGTACGCCTGGTAGCTGGTGTTATTTCCAACTAACCTCTATAGCCTCGGTAGACCAGTTGTACGCCTGGTAGTTGGTGTTATTTCCAACTAACCACTTTAGCCTCGGTGGACTAGTTTCACACACGTCAAGTTATTAACTAACCTCTATAGCCTCGGTAGACCAGTTGTACGCCTGGTAGCTGGTGTTATTTCCAACTAACCTCTATAGCCTCGTTCCAGGTACGCCGAATTAATAACTTTCCTTATTCCTCGGTAGACCAGTTGTACGCCGGGTAGGTGTGGTTGGAGACCACGTAACCTTCCAACTCCGTGCGACTGTAGTCGTAGTGAACCAGGTTGAGGGAGTAGTATTCAATATCTCCGTTCAGGAGGTCCTGTTTTATGCTGATCCAGGTCACTGTCACTATGAAAAGGGGTGTAACAATGCACTACTTTAACTCCTGACGATGACGTGTGTTGTCGTGACACAACTCACATGACATGTTGCTATCTGATCTACTCACATGGCATGGCTGAGATGATGGGATCTGTTGGTTAACTGAATATGATAGTAGAATTGCTTTCTGATCTACATTCTACTCACATGACATGTAATCCGTTGTCAATGTTGTTATCTGTGATCCATTGTCAATGTTGTTATCTGATCTACTCACATGACATGTGATCCGTTGTAAATGTTGTGATCTGATCTACTCACATGACATGTGATCCGTTGTCAATGTTGTTATCTGATCTACTCACATGACATGTGATCCGTTGGTGGTGATGTGGCAGGAGGAGAGTTGAGGAGCTGATTCAGGGTGGGAGGGGTTGGTGGTAGCGGAGATCTGGGCTGGCTCCCCCACTTGGTCGTTACTGTTTACAGCTACAATCTGTAATGGGAGGACAATGAAGGTTTGATTTGTAATCAAGTGATTTGTTATCAAACCCCCGTTTTATACCCCACCATTTACAAATTTAACACTTCCCTTTCAGTCAGGAAATAGGTGAAAAATGAACAAATCACATTTCCTTACAAACCCGAAAAGTAGTATACACTGTACCCCAATATAAGCCAATCTTAGAATCCCAAACTGACCGTGAATTTGTAGGTGGTGTCCTGGTTGAGGTTTGGTATCACTATCTCCTGAGTATCCTCCCCGTCTAACAAAGGAGCGGACATGGTCTGCTTCTTATCTGAGGGGTATGACCATAACAGAGGTGTCGTGATTTTGTGTGGAAATTTCAAGTGTTCTAAGAAATCGCGACATCTGGATAGCTTGAAAGTTACTATTTTCCAAATATAGGTTTCAATGGCATGCTGTATCATCCGTGTGAAGGCATCGGCAATTAGAAAATAATATGTAGATTCTAAATGACGGATAATCCCTTTCCCTCACTTATCTGACACAATATGGGAGACTGTGTAGTGGGTGAGCAGTCCGTTAGGGGGGTCTGGTCTGGTGACCAGCAGGCCGATGCTGTTCGGAGTCACGTTACCCACTCTGACCGTGGGTGGTCCGGCACCTGACGAATACAAAGTCAGCTGATCCTTGGCATTATCGCCTCGTGGGGAGGATGCCGCGGTAGGTTGATCTGAATAAAGTCACGGGTGGTGCAGACAGGGCAAGGAAAAATTGTTAATCCCATGTCACCATGATCCCTTGAATTTGATCGAAGTGTGTTCAATTCATGAATTTCTTTTTCTTTCTTTTTCATTAAATTTCTGAAATGAATAATGAAGACAACGAGCTCATTTTGTGAAAATGGTTTGATAGAATAATAACAAATCAAAATTTACAGTTTAACAATACAGCATTTCAATACATAATTGCGCAAAAAGGTCAAGTCACAAAACCAATAATAATGAGGGAACGGAACGAAACGCCTTCATCTTAAAATGAAAATAAAAATAACTTATCAGCATTATTAAATGTATGATTTTAGTTAGAAAACAAAATGAACAGGCTAAGTCAATATTGTCAATTATCATTTCAAAAAAAATCACATAAAATCTATCATAAATCAATCTTCCTCTAACTGTATCTCTATCAACACCATGATCAATCATCATCCTTCCCACTTTTCTTGAACAGCTTCTTCTTTGTTACAGTTTCATCACCCCCAGTTCCTTGAACATTCACCTTGCAAACCCCACTGGATTGAGATCTTCTAGGAGTTCCGAAGCATTTGATCCTTTCCTCCGACGATTCGTCTCTCGTCCGTTTCACCCTTAGCGACCTCCTGGCACTTATCTCAGCTTGTACTCTGATAGACGTAGCCGAAGTCGGGTTATCAAGGATTGAGCGGGGAGTAACTGGTCGTCTTCCAGAGGAAGATCTCATGAAGTTTTCTTTGCCGGTTGTTAGCGGTGATTCAGGATGATCACTGATCACTGAGTTGGGGTGATTCCTCATACCGATAACGTGGGAAGAAGCTGATTTGATCAGGGGACTCCTCCTGGGACTACAGTTCGGGGACTGCAAAACCGGGATTGATGAGATCCGTCTGCGTTTGGGACTGGAGCAGGCTTTGATGAGGTCAGTACTGGCTTTTGCAGGACATGCTTCTTCACGGATCATGGCTTCTGAGGTAGAGTTGGTTTCTTCCGCTTTCTCAGGAGGTGATTCTGAGGTGGAGTTGGTTTCTTCCGCTTTTTCAGGAAAGGATTCTGAGATAGTTTCTTCCCCTTGAAGAGGGGTATCAGTTGTTGAGGACGAAGGAGGGAGTTGTTCGGAGACCATGTTGGAATGTTCGAGAACAGAACGACAGAAGTTGTATTGCAACGGTTAAAGCTAGAATGAAATGATGAATGAATAAGTTTAAGTTTAAGTTGTAACAATGGAGATAAGAGCGATATCAAATTTCTACCTTGATGACGCATAGACCGTTTAACCTTTTTTACGTAGGTGTTACGTTCCCTGATACTCACGGCGTTATGTAATAACACAAGATAACATACTGATAACAGCTACCGAAATGACATATGATACTAGATAGAAATCATCATATCAATTATGATTGTAATGAATAAACAGTTGGGAGATAGCTTGTAATTATTATAGTGCAGGTGATATGCGATAAACTATAAAACTTAATTTAAACAATTGAATCACGGAAAATAATCAGCTTAAAAGTTCAAAAAACTGATTGACGGAGGACTAGATAAAAGCGCACAAATTAATAAAAAACACATGCGTTATTTGTCAGTATTTGTCCAATCGTGTTCGAAAGCCCCCGTCCAGCTAATATACGGATAAATAAACCGATAACTTACCAGTGCTTGCTGTGGTCGTACAGAAGGGCTCAGGACTGTAGGGCCCTATTCCCACTGAGTTAGCGACTGCCATCACCACACAGTACTTAGTTGCTGGAGACAGGTCACCAATAATCGAAAAACCATTATAGTCGGAATTATTGAGGTTTTTTCCGGGCACGTACGGACTGCGGGGGTTTTATGTGAAAAATACGTGCGGGAGTTAGCCATGAAATACAGGCTTCATTAATGGAATCTTGAGCCAATTTACGTACATTTTAAGGACGTATATTTTGAATCAAAAGAATATAGAATTAAAAGTTGCTCGAAATTTTTGGCCCTTCAAATGATCTGAATAACTCATCAACTTTTCATACTCATCCCCTATATCCATCCCCTGAAACCAACAGCTTGAATCCCTCTCTAAATCCCTTCACCCGCACTCACCCGTCCTCCCTTGCGACCTTTACCCCGTAATACACGGGCTCTTGCTCCCACATCTTCTCCTGCTCCACAACTTTGTACGAGATCCGTATGTCGTATGGCACGGCATCGCTCACCACGCTCTCTACTTGCACGGTGGCATTAGGCGCCGCGGGGGGCGTCCAAAACGACGCTTCAATGCTGTGCAGCTCGATTTCTTTGCTTTCTTTCACCTTGCGTTCAATCTGAATGGAGGAGGGAGTTAATGGGGGCAGGGGGTTGGAAAGGATGAAAGTTAGGTCGTATCAAGGTATACTAGGTGAAGGTCAGCCTAAATTGATAGGCCTCCATTAATTTAACCAGCCATTTGGAGTCGTTTTGGTCTTTAGGGCCAATATAGATTATGTCAAATGCGTCTAAAAACGGGTATGTATACATATATTTTGGGCAGTCTGGAGGAACACCGGCATTCCTTTTAAGTAACAATTTAAAGGGTTGGGGTGATAATACACATGTGTATTCGTAGGTCGAAACGTAGGTCAAAAGGACAGGAAGATCTCAGTTTGGATGCATTTCACTCCAGGGGCCCTCTTTTCCTCATCTCTCTTTAAGATTAAAACCATGATATGTAATTGCCAAGTCATGGAGGGTCTTCATCGAGCCCTTTCGACTTCCCCTTTTGACCTACCTTCGACTTGTTGCTTTCCGCCTATGATCACACATATCAATTGTGTCATGATGAGGCCTCGGGAAATTCGGTTCTCCTCCAGACTGCCGACTATGCAGTGTAAATATAGCAAAGGTTGAAAGCGCTGAGCGCGCGCGACTAAACGCGCGTTACCACTCTGTTGACTACAATGTTAGGTGTACAGGGTGGATTTGCTAGTAATAAGCGCGTATTATGATGTCTTGCGAATTTGGTAAAAATTTTGACATCACAAATTCTTTCCAAATCCCAGTCGCTTTTGTTCAACAAAAAAAGTAAGTAGAGATGGTTGTTTATGGTGGTGTTAACCGACTGAGTATTGAATATGAATTGTGGAAAGCGCAAAAAGCAATATTCATCATCAGAAACGAATGGTGTCAACGTCATAGGGCTGGAATGGGGAATGCGTACGAATCAAAATACGTCATACGCCATACTATACAAATGGTGTCAACGTCGTAGGGCTGGAATGTGGAATGCGTACGAATCAAAATACGTCATACGTCATAACATACGAATGGTGTCAACGTCAAATGGGGAATGCGCGCATTCGTCATGTTTGATTGGGTGTCAACAGACCCATATATAAAGCCCCCACTGCGGGTGGAGTCATTATTCATTACATTTGTTGACCACTCCTACTTTTACCACGCCTTCCTTGACGAGAGATGACCAGCCCCTTCTACTTCTGCAACGCCTTCATTGACGAGTGATGCCCAGCCTATCCTACTCCTGCCACACCTTCCTTGACGAGTGATGAACAGCCCCTCCTACTCCTACCACACCTTCCTTGACGAGTGATGACCAGCTCCTTCTACTCCAACCACGCCTTCCTTGACGAGTGATGACCAACCCCTCCTACTCCTGCCACACCTTCCTTGACGAGTGATGACCAGCCCCTGCTACTCCTACCACGCCTTCCTAGACGAGTGATGACCAGCCCCTCCTACTCCTGCCACACCTTCCTTGGCGAGTGATGAACAGCCCCACCTACTCTTACCACGCCTTCGTTGACATTTGCTGATCAACCCTCCTACTCCTACCACACCTTCTTTGACGAGTGATGATCAGCCCCTCCTACTCCAACCACGCCTTCCTTGACGAGTGATGACCGGTCCCTCCTACCTTTACCACGCCTTCCTTGACTAGTGATGACCAGACAGTACCTTCTACTTCTACCACGCCTTCCTTGACGAGTGATGACAAGCCCCTCCTACTCCTACCACGCCTTACTTGACGAGTGATGATCAGCCCCTCATACTTCTACCACGCCTTCCTAGAAGAGTGATGACCAACCCCTCCTACTCCTACCACACCTTCCTTGACGAGTGATGACCAGCCCCTCCTACTTCTACCACGCCTTCCTAGAAGAGTGATTACCAACCCCTCCTAATCCTACCACACCTTCCTTGACGAGTTATGACCAGCCCCTCCTACTCCTACCACGCCTTCCTAGACGAGTGATGACCAGCCCCTCCTACTCCTACCACACCTTCTTTGACGAGCGATGACCGGTCCCTCCTTCGCCTACCACGCTTTACGATACTGTATAGGGGTGTATATCATGTAATAATCCCAGACTGATAAATGCGAAACCCCTAGTGGGTTCGTATTTTTTCAAATAATGCGAAACCCCTGGAGGGTTTCGCATTTTTCTAAATAATGCGAAACACATCAGGTGCTTCACATTACATAATTCAGAGAATTCGAAGTCGTCAACTTACATTTACAGAGTATTCCCTGTTAGGCGTCAAGTCCTCAGCGAATGCTTTATATGTCGACTGAAAAGCAAAATTATTATTTAAAAAACAAAAGCTTATTTTTGCTTTTTGTTTAAAGGTTTCCCGGTATACAAGTCTCAGAAATAACAAGTAAAACCTTACGAAGAAACTAGATTTTAAAAGCCCGGACATAAATTTGTCTTGTTGGTTGTAAGAAACTAGATTTGAAAACCCCGAACATACATTCGTCTTGTTGGTTTTAAGAAACTATATTTGAAAAGCCCGGACATACGTTTGTCTTGTTGGTGGCAAGAAACTAGATTTGTAAACATACATTTGTCTTGTTGGTGGTAAGAGTTCTGGCCTCGTACTGGTTGGGTAACCTCCCGTCAGGGGGTTTGGGAATGAGGAGGGCCTGTTGGAACTCTAACTTCTGGAAGTTGCAGGGTCGGATACGGAACCAGATGTGGGCAGAGGTGGAGGTTAGGTTCTCAACGTGCACAACGGCTGAGGGAGGGAGAAATGTGATTAAAATCAAAAAACTTTTAAACACTACTTTATACCATCAAATCTGAGCAACTTATAGGGTATTTTGGGGACACAAATAACCTATCTTGGGAACAATATAACCTATTTTGTTGCCCTATTTCCCAAGTGACAAAATATCCCTAATCCCCACCCTCTAATTTCCAAGTCCCTATTTTCTCACCATCAGTGTAAAAGTTAGAGTTTGAGGTTGCCCGTCCGAGGAGGTAATCCGAGGTGACTGTGAGTATCTTGAAGGCGTAGCAGTAATCAGGGGAGAGGGGTCTGACTTTGTACTGGTAAAGGGGGGTGGAGCCGAGATACAGCGCTTCTTGCTGCGAGGTAGCGTGACGTTAGACTGAGTAATACGGCATGTATATCTATGGATACAGAAGTCCGAAACATGAATATTTACATGACAATATTTAATTTTTTTTTATGAAAGTCCCAAAATGGTCTCCCTAATTCTAAAATAATCCCCTGTTCAACTTACGTAACGTCATTATAAACCCTTATGAACCCTTACGTCATATTAGTTGCAGCAAGTTATATGTGTACTGGGGGGGATGAAGCCCAAAAAAAACCAAAAAAAACCAAAAAAAACCTAGCCCAAGAATCGGAAAAGTAGGGTAGGCCTTGGTTTTTTTGGTTTTTTTAGGTTTTTTTTGGGTTTTTTTGGTTTTTTTTTGGGTTAGGTTTTTTTCAAAAATTTTGACTTTTTCATGCCAATATGGATTATTGATGCTATTAATGTGTTTTTATTGATATTGCTATGGTTTGGAACAATATTCGGCAGTTTTTAGAGATGTTTTGGGTGATTTATGGTGTTTTATATGACAAAATCAGTACGTCAAGGCCTTCTTTGGTGAACTATCAGTGAACCACTGCTCAAGAGTTGCCGAGGGTCAGCCAGCATGGATCAGCAGGGGGTCAGACTTGAATCACCAGGCCAGGCCACTCAGTGCTGAACTAAGGACATAGGGGCCTGCAAACTGCCAGGTGCTAGTGAACCAGGTGGTTTCTCAGGGCTCACTGGTTCGCTCTTGGCTGATAAAGTTCAGACTAGTTTCGTCTGAGATTAACAGGGTGTTTTGCACTGGAAGAGTCACCATGTTAAAGGATAACCAAGGGTCGCCAGGGAGTAAGTCACCTATGATTGCCCAATATCAGGTAAATGTCAGCAGGATCCAGGAGCCAGGCAATGGGTCCCCATGCTACCATGGGATCAAAGGCTTGAGGCAGGGAAGAAGTCGGGTGAGAGCAATCAAGACATCACTCATTCAGCCAAGGTTCAGCACAGAAGTCAGCCAATGGTCATAAAGGACCACTATTGCAGTCAGAAGAGGCGAGAAGGTCACTCAGGTTTTTACTTCTTGCTAACTTGCTGGGGGGTCAGTAAATTATCAAATAGGTATCAGAAAAAGGGTCAGTCAAATTTCCTTTGGGGTAGGTAAGGGTTTACCAGGGGATCAACAAGTGCAGTTTCACCTTGACTCACCTACCTTCCAAAGCACAAGGAAATATTTCCTGTGTGCTGGCGGTATATATGCAACGTATGTCCATGGAAGAGTGGAGAGAACCTATATGTCTTGCCTGGCTCAATGCGGTGGATGTCCTAGCTGCATGGCTCATTAAACAAGGAACTGAAACCGCAGGGCTCCATACAGGGTTAGCCCTACACCTTCTGGTAATAAAGTAATAATGTTGCAATGTATATGCCTCTAGTTGTAATATGCTGAAAAGGGTCAGGAAAGGGTCTGTAAAGTATACCAGGGGTTAGGGGCACTCAGTCAGCTAGTCAGTTGAGATAAGGATATGATTGGCCTTGGTTCAGCAGGGAGGAATGCAAATGTAAGGTCCAGGACTCATTAGAGCGATAAAGCTGAGAATCAGCCTAACTTACTAGGCAGCCTAAGTAAGTACGTAAAATACAATTGACAGGAAGCTCACTACTTAGGCCTAAGCATCACCGCTCACAAGACGAAATATGTTACATATGAAATTGCAATAATCCAACTTCTATGAATTCAATCGGAGTATAGAAAGATAAGAAAATAAGTATTCCCCTGATATATGTCGTATACCTCCTGGCCCTGATGACCCTTGCTGACTCCCAGGTAGCTCTTAACAATGGCTTGCTACTTAAATGACCTCTGGTTGTCGGTTGACTCTCGTGTGACCCTTGGCTGACCTGTCGCCTGGTGAATGATCCCTGGATCAGTGACTCACTCTAGACTGATAATTATTAAACGACACTATGTGTGACTGACTTGACATGTAGAATTGACTTTTATTTATCATTGGCTGGCCTCTCCCTACCTGATCAATGACCTTTCTATTATTTTTTCAATCAAGTTTTATAGTCGTGCATAGTGCGTACTGGGGCCATAGTTACTTAGTTAGGGTTAGGGATGGTGTTATACATTAGACATTAGTGAATGCCTTCATAAACGTTTCTCTTTGGAATCCATTCTCACCTTACTAACCCCCCAGAACCCCTCTCAGCATAGGACTATTGGCTATTCATTTTATTTCTTGGCCAACAAAGGGGTCAACAAAAAGCCATAAATGATCTTGTTAATCTATTAGGCCTTTCAGTGTGTACTTTATAAATGGGTGTTTTAATGAGTGTTATATGAATTATTTAACTTTTATTGAAGCTATTCAAATATCAACATCAAAACATTTATAAAATTTCATCATTAAAGTGATATGTGTGAGGACTGAGGTGCCAGGTAGGGTCAGTCAATGTTTACAAGAGGTCAGAATCCAGTTTAAGTTGTAAGAATTTATTGAAACACAGTCATAAATAGTGTTAAGTGTTAACATAGTGGATCAGTCGAGGGTGACCAGTTACACCACTGACCAAGGGATCAGCCTTGAAAGGTGCACTAGGGAATTCAACTAGGGGTCAGTAAGGACAAGGGGAGACCCCTGAGAGAACCGCAACGTGTCACTTGGGGTTCACACAGGGCCCTGGGATCAGCTCTAATATATAAATGGCAGCTTTTACTTGAATGACTACTATTGGAAGTTCCTATGATAAGAATGCCTAAGAATGCAGTTGAAAAACTATAGGAAAGAGTAAAGGTACCTATTGGAAATGATACTATATACTTGATGAAAAATCTCTGCAAGTGTCTTAATAACAGAGGAATTTTAGTAGTGACATCCCAACAATAGTAAAATGTCTTTTGCAAATCAAAAACAGTCATGAACTTTGAATTTGGAATAATTGGACCAATTTCAGAACGATTAGATGAGTGAAAATATTAAAGTTATATTCTGTAAATTACACAATTATAGGTCGTTTATTCTACATACCAAGCTCCTGGATCTACAGACACATATTAGACATCATGAAACAATCGCATTTTAACTTAAAATCGTTTGGAAAGGTGCTAGAAATTACTAAATGTAACCCAAAAAAACCAAAAAAACCAAAAAACCTAGCCCAAGAATCGGAAAAGTAGGGTAGGGCTTGGTTTTTTTTGGGCTTCACCCCCCCCTGTACTGTAGCTGTACACTCGGAAACATGACGTCATTCGAATTTACATATACATCATGAGAGTATGGAAATTAAATTAAATAGTGGCGGCTTGGTCACGTGACCCAAAACTTTGCACTGACCTGGGGCAGAAACTGAAAACTTGGGGCAGACTGTAAACTTCTAAATCATGCAATGTGGAGGCGAGCCTCCGTGTACTGTGTGTTTCAATTCAATAGGTGTTTCAGTTTCTGCCCAAGATCAATTCAAAGATTTGGATATCACATGGTCACGCTCACGCTGCGACTACTCAAATTGGTTTCAAGATGGTCTTCTCATTTTTAAAGTAATCCGCTGTTCAATAAACATAACGTCATTATAAACGTTTATGAGTTTATGGATTATGGAAGCCCATAAAAAACAATGAACTTTATTAAAGCCCGTAACCATGACGTCATGCTAGTTGCAGCAAATTTTCACGATAACGTATGAATTATGAATTATTTTATAATCATCAGGCTGAAATTATATTTATTCTATCATTATATATTTGCACAATTATATGTTTGCATATTACAGGAAACCTTTCCCCGACCAATCCAACAAATCATACTTTTTACCGCATCAAAAATTCTAATACACAGCTCACTTTTTCCGGCTAAAACAGGAAACTGAAAGTCAGATTGCGTATGTGCAATGATGTAATGTAAATACATAAAATATACAATTTAAGCCTGATGATTTCATAGGCCTTGAAGAATATTTATGCAACTTACATGTTGTGGTTACTGGCTTGCTCCGTGTAGTTATACGGTGAGTAATAATGTCAAGCCCCGATGGGGCGAGCCATTATTACGAACCATATTACGTACTAACTACTTATACTGCAACCACTATAAGGAAAGAACATATTTTAATACGATTTATTTCGAAAACCACTCGTTTTTAGCAGTTTCGCAACAAAACATATCCAAATTATATGTGCGTCCTTGATAGCAGTCCTTGTTAGCAGTTGCAGTATTGCAAACTTCACCAAACCTCGTTACTTACATCGTCAATGTGCATGTCGGGTTGTGTAATGTTGACGAGGAAGACTAGGAACACCATCCCACGGGCGTGAGTGAACTGCTTCATGTGATTCCAGTAAATATGAGGGGTGAGGGGTCATAGAAGCAAAAAGGACTCAAGGATACAATTTTAATTTTTTTAATCCAGAAGATCTGAAACAATCAACGTGACATAGTTGATTTTCCTTGCTTATTATAAGCAAAGATATATGGTCGTTAGAATGGCAGAATTCCTACTAAGAAAGGTACTCCCAGGTACTGCTTGATACTGGGAGGCATGTAAACCTTACGACGTGGGGGTTCAGGTACCTTATTTTCATGGAGCATAATATGATGAAAGGTACTCAAAGGTCTGGGTGGCAAATCTTAAAAAGTGTGTGTTAGGGTCAGGTGAGAAGTCCTCATGTTATGTTCCATGACAACTTTCCTGAACCCTTGCCCCACCGATGTCAGATACAACGCAACTGAGGAATCTTATGATGAAAATATGACATCTTTCTTACATGTATGGTTTCTTTGTCTCTGTTATCAACAATCTCATAAATATCTGGCGGGTAAGGGTTGCTGATATTCCGGTCATACTGGCTCATGTCTATCTTGATACGGGACTGGGCCTCGTGGTACTTGCAGGCTGACTGGCAAATCTCTTTACCATTACACCGAGCATAGCACTCACGAAGATTATGGAATTCGTAGGAACAAGCTGCAAAGTTATATGATTTAGTGCCTAATATAAAGCAATGTAAGCTAGTGACTTAGTATTTAGCATATAACTATGAATAAAATAAGTTCCAGTCATTTGTTACACGCTTAGACAATGTTTTAAATATAGCCGTGAGAAATACTTTAGCCATTCAATAATATGTATGAGAAAGTTTAAAATATCAGAACTTCAGAAGCTTTCGAAAATCATGTGATTATAATCGTCGTCACTGATTTGAACTGAATGAGAGCAAGTTATAGGGTATGAACTGCGTAATATAAGGGTGAATTGATTAGGTGATTCTTAACTGCTGTACAATGTACATCTGTCGAAACATCACTGCTCAAACTGATGGACAGTAATTGGTAAAGTAACCCCCTGTGGGGTTTAATGTAATTACAGGAACCAAAAATGAATGGTCTGAAAGGATAATTGTCTGACTACATCTGAGCCTGCAGGCCCAGTGGCACAAAATGGGGAATATGGGAATCTAATTCCCAGTCAAATTTCCAAATAAGAAGTTGAAAAAAAGCTTAAATTCCAACGAAATCAGCTTAAATTAGAACGAAATAAGCTTTTCTGGACACGTTTCATAAATGATCAACTCAAAATCATGAAATTCATACATTTGAATACCATAATCGACCTTTCCCGGTGTCAAATCCGAATCCTGACGCTGGATTCCCACCGCATTCCCAAACCAGCCATCACATTCCCAAACCAGCCAGCTGCATTCCCAAACCAGCCACCGCATTCCTAAACCAGCCGCGATATTTCCTTGTGTTTGAGTTTGGTTTAAAAAATTTTTAATAAAAACTATCTAAATGGTCATCATAAACATTGTAAAATTATTGCCATATTCAATAAAAAACGCTGTTACGCGTTTCTATTGTTTCTCCAGCCAGCAATCGAGCATATCTTTTAAATTTTGGTCATTTCAGTGAAAACAAGCCAAAACCAGCTGGAAAGCCACTTTTAACTCTAATTTACAGATTCCCAGCCACTTTTCAAAAAAATTCCACTGGGCCTGCAGGGTTTACTTGACCAACTGGTTTTGGTGGTGAATTAAATGATAATAATAAAAATAATGATAATAATTGTTAGCATACTAATTTTTCATTGTTAACCTACCTATGTTACAATCCCTACAGGCTTGATCGTCTTCATCACAAAGATATACATCAACCATGTCTTCTCCATTTCCCTTGATGTCTGTTCTCTTCAGTGTACCATTCCTGTTGAATGTCAATCTGAGCTCTAATATGATACAAGTCACAAGACACATGATATAAATTGGCTCATTTCAATGTGATCCATTATATTTTAGCCTTTTTAACTGTGATAAAGGTTCCCATGAGGCATCCACAGGCAAAGAGTCCCCCTAGCCATTTTATGGTTTGATCCCTCAGATGAGATCTCCCAGATCTTGAACTAAAAAACGTAAAAAAAATAATATGGCCCTATTTTCAAATTATTTGGAACTTTGGGAGAGGTCTGTTATGATGGTCTGTTATGATGGTCGAAGTTGCAAGGGGTATGCACTTGCATGGCTTGCAACTTCAATTCATGTCTGCCAAAACTAGCACATTTTACTGACTTATATAAGAATTTTTATTGTTGATGCTTTTGCCAGCTGTCTGACCTCCCCAAAAACCTCAATTTGTTGCAAGGAAGCATAATAACTAAGTTTTATAAGAGCTCAAAGATTACAATACCTTTCATAGCACCAAGCAGAACACTGTCCTTGTAAGCGTTCATGTCTGAACTTTTCAGCAACTGCACTATCAACTGAACTATCAACTGTACTGATAAAAAACCTGAAAATGAATCTTGTTTTAAAAGTGAACCAAGAAATAAAATGAAACAAGAAATTGCAGAACAGATTACAAAATATCACATTAAAAATACTATTCCTTGCCAAAGTTATGGGTTTTTAAACATGATTGTGCCTATTATGAGTGTAAAATTCCAATGCAATTTGCCAAAAATCAACTTTGAAATCTCCTCCAGTTAATAGGATATAACATGATTTTGATAATATTTGTTCATGAGAAATGATACATGAAAAATGATAAATTTTAATCCAATACTATAATAAGTACATAATTACACTTACAGAAAGGATAGGATGATAATTATCATTACATGACATTGGTTAATGAACTCTCAACTCCATGTTGTTCATGCCATTACCTCAAAATAAAGCATATAGTATAAGTAATTGGCACCAGCTGACAGTAATTTGTATGCAGATGGCTGCAATCATAATGACCCAATTTAAGAACCAGGATAATATTGTTGCCATTACAATCCCCCACTGTATTTCTAACTTTTTAAATCATCAAGAGGGTCATTATAGTCATTGCATGAATCAATTTTTGGGCATTTTTTACCTCCCCCCTCCTGTGAATCAAACTTAATGTGATTGTTCATTGATTTTCGAAAATATTACATTTAATCATGGCCCAACCCCCTCCTTCAGTTTTTTTGACGTCACCAAAACTATATTAACTGACAAAAATTGCAATTGTGTTTCAATTCAATCAACATCATCGACTTGAAGATGACATTCAAAGCTTCATTTAGTTTTTTCTATGGAAATCTTGCCTACGACAACTCCTCTAACAATGAGATGGACACCTCCTCCTCTTTCTTCCTCCAAATGCATCCTCATCTGCTCATCATCCTCCTTTACCTCCAACAGATCATCCTCCTCCTCCTCTACACCTGAGGCCCCCAGTTCCACTAAAGAGCCAGAAGTCTCATCTTGGTCCCGTTCAACCTCCTTCAAAACCGATGGAACCAAAGTTTAGTATCCGTGTCCTGTCATCTGCCACCAAAGCCAACAGAACCCTAGATCCAGATCAGCCCTAGCCCCTAAGTGCCAGATCAGAGTCCAGCAACTTCACAGACAACTGCAGCTTCCTACACCTTCATCAAAAATATTGATTCCTGGATAATAGAGCTTTGATGTACGCCAAGACCTGCTCTGGCATCAACTCTAGAGCTCTAGGGAAAGAAAGAACCTTTGATCAAGTACAGAGCAGCAAACCTTATATACAAAGAGGCACTGAAGTGGTTTGGAAGAGTTCAACGAATGGAGTACATCCTCCTATAAGTCCTCTACGGCAGCACTAAAGGAACTATATATTCTGAACCATATTGAGTTAGAGTAGATCATGTTTTAATCATAATTATGAAATTTTGACAATTTTTTCTGCAAATGGTTAATTTTTTGGTTATAAAAATTCGGACTATCTTTTAAATTTTCATAAAAATTCTTGAAATTTTCATGAAAATTCATGAAATTTTTATGAAATTCTTGAAATTTTCATGAAAATTCGTGAAATTTTCATAAAAAATCCTTGAAATTTTCATGAAAAATTTAGATATTTTGATTACGTAATCATTGGCCAAACCCCCCCTCCCCCCCTCGTAATCAAACGTAATCATTTGGAAACCCCCTCGTGGCTGATTACGTAATATGTGAACGATCCCTTATAGTCATTGAAGCATGAGTTATCAAACATCAAAATAGAAATCATGTTTGATGTGATTGTTCATTGATTGCAGCATAATACAGGAATCTCAACAATGAAACTCAACTCACACACTTTGTGCCACTAAATTCTATTGAGATGAAAATATCTCTTCTTCAGGAACTCCACATAGTATCAAACATTATGGAATTGTTTTAATCACAAACAAAAATTATCTAAATCATAAAGAATTAATTTAAACTTACAACACATTTTATTGTTTCATATTAAATTAACTAACTGAGAATGTTGTGTCACACTTTGTGGAGTTCCTGAAGAAGAGGTATTTTATCTCGAAACTGCCAGTTGAATAGTGGTGCAAAGTGTTTGGGTTTGATTTCATGTTTGAGAATTTTTGTGTTTTAATGAAATGATTAAATACTGGTGCACTGTCAGTTGTACTTTGCATGTTATGTTTTCGTGGCGCAGCTGTGCATTGAAATAAGTTGATGTGCCACTATAATATAAAAGTTTAAATTATTATTATTATTATGATCAATCACTTCAAACAAGAATTATGTTGAATTAAAAAGAAATCTTTCATCAAGACAGCAATCTGCAAGACTTTTTCCAACTCCGTACTTGAACACCAACTTGATCCCTTTAGGTAATGCAATGTGGAGAGCAGTAGGATCCAAGTGAGTCACACCAAGATGGGTGGTGTGCAGGCATCTTCAGTCCAATACCTACCTCAGCTTTCAGGGTGTTTAAATTGTGAGCTTTTGTAAGGTAGGCCCCCAGCAGTCACCCCCTGGTACCAGGGTATAGCACCATCAAGTGTAGTGACCACCTGCCTGAATGAAACTGAAACTTGCTCCTTGGTCTTTGTTTGTACTACAAGCATCAAGAAATTAGGCAACACACTATGTAAGAGAAGTAGAGGACCAGTGGATGGATCTGGGTTGTTTGTGACCTTTTACATTGCACATTAATGAAATTAATGTGAGTGGCATGCATCCTGATCCAATACTCCATCTTGAGAGATGCTTCTCCTGAAAATCAGGGTTAAAACATATTCATTTAAATTAAAAAGAAATCTTTCTTCTTAAGACATCAATCTGCAAGACTTTTCTCCAACTCTGTACTTGAAAAAAAAACTTGGCCCATGGCCAGTCGGTTACCCAAGCAGTCCATTCAAAAAGATAAAGAAAAGAAGACTTGCCCCCTGAAAAGCATACTTGTAAACAATTGGAAAACAAAAAAGTTTTCACTTCCATACTCTCGTGTGGGGGTCTTGTGGAAAAAATGAATACAAAATGTATCACAATAATGCTCAAAGTTTGGCGATTATATCTTTAAAATATTATTCTACTTCAGGTCGCGATTTTGAGACACTGTCCATCCACAAAACCTCATTTAATAAGCTGTGATCAGTAATGTGCCAGCTGAAGCATTAACCTTTTTCACAGACATATCTACTTGAATAATGTAAAGAAAACAAAAATTATAGAGGCCAAAGATTTTCAATAGTGCCGAGGTTTTGAAGACAAGCTAGTTGTCGAACTGCTTGGGCACCCTGACCAACCATGAACAATTCTGGCAACTCAACTCCACAAATAAAACATATTAAATAATTTTTGATTGAATGTTTTATTTTACTATTTTAGTTTAAGGCGACTGCATAGACTCAGGTTGATCGAAAATCAGGTTTAATGTAAAAACACATACAAATGTTGCTTTGAATATTTTTGTCTTCGTAATTCTTTATGCATCAGTTGGAAAACTAAATCCCTCAGAAACAAATGGAGCTGGATTTTTGATTTTGACCTCCAAAAATTTTAAGTTCCCATTTTTACGTCCCATTTGCCAAATTTTTGTCCCAAATGGGCTAAAAAGTTTTGGGGGCCTAAACCAAACATCTGGCTCCATTTGTTTCTGAAGAATTTCTTTTTCTAACTGATGCAAAACAATTGATGACAAAATATTATTTGTATCGACATTTGTGTGCGTTTTTACATTAAACCTGATTTTCGATCAACCTTAGTCTATGCAGTCGCCTTATTCTTATTTGAATTAAAAAGAAAACTTTCTTCAAGACATCAATCTGCAAGACTTTTTATTCTATTATAATTTAGTCATATCATGATTTTGGTATGACTATCATGATTTTGGTAAACTGAAATAAAATATGTGGTTTGAGTTGCCATAGGTCAGGTACATCCCCACCACGATGGTGAGAACCAATCTAGTCCTGTCCTGAAAATAAAAAGTTAAAAATTTGAGAAATAGATAAACAAATCATGAACACCAACATGATCCCTGCCTGAATGAAACTGAAACTTGCTTTTTGGTCTTTGTTTGTACTCCAAGAATTAAGAAATTAACCTGCAATTATGGTGATAAAATGATCCCCATGACATGATGTGCAACCTAAGTAGAAACTATGATCATTCAGTTGATCATTAAGTTGTTGAGATGGTTGAAATAATAGTATCACTAACGGTGGCGTGTCGAACTCATATATGCGCGGCTTTTCAATGTGCGGCTTAAAAGTGCGCGGCTCGCTGCCTGAAATTAAAAGGCAGCGAGCCGCGCACGATTACGCCGCGCATGGAAAAGCCGCGCACATATGAGTTCGACACGCCCCTGTAATTTCTACAAAATGAATATATATGGACAAATGCATATTATTAAATGTACATTGTACAAGTACTTATATACTATTGAACTTCTATACATAGTCATTCACTTAATGAAATTATAAATGCAAATCTGTTCACTTCGAAGCGCGCCGCGCGACCCAAGCAGGGAAATACGTGTTTAGCAAGTCAACGGCCGAAACTTTTCCGAAGTAAAAAACAGTCCACGGCTGAGCCTTACAACGCCTTGCCAGGCGTTGCACCTGGCCCTCTGCGCGCCCCGAATCGCAGAGTCTGGCGAACAACGCCACCATTATTACGAGCTGTGGTCATTACTAATATTATGTTATACACGTGCTACATGCTAATTGCTTCCCACAACTGATGGCTAAATTATTTGTCGCCAGATGTTGTCTAGCCCATATTTGGAATCTGCGAGTCGGGGCGCGCGCGCTTCGCGCGCGCGAGGGGGCCAGGCAACGCCTGGCAAGGCTAGACAAAATCTGGCAACAAATCATTTAGCCATCAGCCCAGGGCCGCCGCGCCAGGCAACGTTTGCCAGACAACTTCTGGCAACTTGGCAAGGCAACTTCTGGCAAGGCAACGTCTGGCAAATAATTTGAAGAATGATTCTGGATGGATGTTACCCATTTGTTTTGTTTTTTAATTGTATTGTAACTGACAGTTGAATAGTGGTGCAAAGTGTATGGGTTTGATTTCATATTTGAGAATTTTTGTGTTTCACTGAAATGATCAATCATTTCAAACGTATTGTAATGTTGATAAAAAATAAATTTCTTTCTCTAAATTTCTTTCTCAAAATTCTTTCTCTATAATTTAATCCTGCATAAATTTCTGTCTGCAGCAAATGGATAGACACTTGGCTGAAAATATGCATGTCCTCCATGGCCGAAAAGAATTGATCATTCAGGCTGGCTGAGGGTGGCTCAATCTATTTTGCACATTTTTAGTGAGGGTGATCCCTCTGACTATCCAGCAGCTGGCAGAGCACACATATGCATAGTCTCCTTGATAAAGTCAGCTATGAGGATCCTACCTCTCAATTGCTTTGCATGGATAAGACTCATGGTTCTGTGGTGTAGGAAAAGGACAACAGAATTAATAATAAGGGGCAACAACAATTATTTAAGGGACAACAGAAGCAACATGGGAATTGTCAGTGTTGTCAACACAGAACTGGATGTGTAAAGTCAGATTTCAGCCCTACACACAAAAGCATGAATTGTGCCAAACCTGTTTATAAGATTATAGGGAATTTTACATGACTTACTTCCTGGAGTTTGTGAACACAGCCATAGCCCAAAAAGTCAAAAGTATTTCTATATTCTGTGCTCTATTTTTAACACAATTATTCACATTATTTAACACAATCCCAGTAGATCAGTGAGGCAATTTTTCATTTAAATCTATTCACTATTTGAGCAATGTCTACACTATTTGAAGCACCAGTTAATCCTATGGTTGCAGTTTTGTATAAAGAATGCAAAGAAGAGTGCAAGTTCCAGGATAAGTCAGATTCAGATTTTTTGCTCTTCCTCCTTAACTCAGCAGTCAGAATCCTAAATGTTGGTAAGTGAGAGACATAAATGGTTAACTCATGATAAAAATTTCTTTTCCTAACTCATGAATCCGTTGAATTCTCAACAATTTGAATATTTTAATCCATAAACTGTCAGAAACATAAACTTACAAGAGCTCCAATAATCAAATAATTATGTTTTTGATGTGTCACACATCTTTGTCAGTTCAATGTATATGAATTTACTGAAGCCCATCTTGGGTCACGACTCATGAGTTATGCATGTTATATTAATATTAATTCATTTCATTTCACATCATTATAATCATTTTCACATCATAATCTCAGAATGTTGTGTAACTCTATGTGGAATTCCAGAAGAAGAGATATTTTTAGCTTGAAACTGTTGGTAGACTAGTAGTTCATACTGTGTGGGTTTGATTTCATCACTGAGATTTCTGTTTCACTGCAAAAGTACAAAGATCAATCATATCATACATCAATTCAATTCAATATAATCTATTTATGGATTTTTGAAAATAAGCTTGCTTCTTAATAGGCAACATTAATATTGGATTGACCTGCAACAGTGTAAGTATGCTGTCTAAATTGATCTCAAAATACAAGAGATTTTTCTTTGATAAAATACTTGTTTTTTTTATCTCAGTTAAAGATTTTTCCCCATTGTTGGATGTTTCTCAAGTCAAGATATCCACCAAAGAACAGACATCTCCAGAAGGTAAGCTATTTAAATTCATTCACTTTTTTTTTCTAAATTTCAATTTATTCAAATTTCAATTTATTTAAATGAATGAATATGAATGAATAATCCTTATCAAAATTATGCACCATTTCAAATTAAAGTCCAGCTGGCAATCACTTAAAGTTTCTCTTAAGTTACAAATAGTCTATCGTATCTTCAAGATCATAATATTCATGGTATTCAAAAGTTATATCAGAACTTTATTGAAAAATAATTTATCTTCAGCAGAGTATTGACTCATATTGACAATGAGAGCAGGTCTCATATAGTCTGTGTGCACTCTGAAAGTGAAAGTTAAATTGACAACTGAATCCTAATGTCTTTCAGGGCCACCAGTGTCTTCAGGTGCTAGTACTCACTCTTCTCATACTCAAAAGAGTAAAGACATAGAGGAACATCACACTCTTGAAGTTCAAAGGTGATCATCTCATTACCCATCATAATTTGAAAATCATTATTCATTAGTACTGGTATAATTGTGCCAATTGTTGTGATAGGGACAGAAAAATCTAACATTTACTACTCATTGCATTATTTTAATGGGGTTCACCCCTGATTTTTTGAAAATCAAGATTTTTGGATTTGAGTTTGCCAGGATGGCCAGGTCAGGTACAGTCAACAATTTGAGAGTGACCTTAAGTCTGTGCACCCAACATTGCCCATGTGGGCAACAAGAGTAGCACAGAGGATGGTAGACACCAATTTGAGGACGATTTGAATGTACTGCAGCTCATTGAAATAGATCAAACATGGGATCAAATGTTAGGCTCTATCTCCTTAGACCAATGAGTTTTTGGGTCCAAGTTTGCTTGACTTGGACCTCTATTGGGCAATATAGGGCACATAAACTCAATTCCACCCTCAAATTGTTGTGCATATCCAGACCATGCTGGCCAAGTCATTTCCCAAAATTTTGATTTAATAATAATAGGTACCCATACAAAAACTATAGTATGATAGACTTAAAATATTGCTTTTCGAAAATAATCTCTTTTTTAATCAGGTTGAGTGAATATGAAGATTTACTACTTGATAAGATAGAGAAGTCTGGTGATGTTGAATCTCTTCAAAAGTACATAGACAAGGTTCAGCGTAGTATTGATGTTCCACTGATCCAATCTAAATCCATTCCTGTAGAAGACATTCTCCCTTCCTCATCAGAAGGACATGATATCATAAACTCAGAGAAAGCAGATCAAAGTTCAGATAATATTGATGATGATGCAAAAGAACCAGATCTTGAAGAACCAGAAAAATCTGAATCAGCATTCCAAGAGGGAAACATTCCTAGCACATCTGATGTGCTTTCTGATGCCTTATCAGAAATGTTGGATAAAACTAATTTTGAAGATGAGTTAAAAGAACTTGCCAGGCTTGATTTGTTATCAAAACCTAATGGGCACTCATTTTCGTGTACCAGGTGTTTCTCTCAGTTTAAAAACCAAAGGAATTTGAGCAGGCATATGCGACATGGTGTTTGTATGGAGCGTAATTTCAAGTGTACTCACTGCAGTCATGCATTCTCTTCGGAATATGGGCTTAAGCGACATGTTAATCGTACCATGTGCCGAAAACGTGTATTTGATGGTGTTACCACAAACAGTCCGAGTAAAGTAGCTAAAATCTCAGAAAATCCCCAAAATTCAAGATTTCTATGTGATAAATGTAATTTTTCATTTTCCACAAAAGCAGCACTAATCCAACATGCAAGTTCTAGTAAATGTGACAACAACCGTTTGCATGGACTGTCGCCTAATGTTACACCATCAAAAGAACAGAAACAACCTGGTTTCTTTGAGTGTCCTCGATGCAAATCCACATTAGCATCAAAAGCTGGATTGGCAAAGCACCTTAAACGAGGCCAATGCCGAGTCTATCAATGTCCAGATTGCCAGCAATCATACAGATATCTGCATGAAGTGAGAACACATCGTAAACTAGAGCACAGGTGCAATGATGACATTACACCTTCTGTTTTGCAAAGCTTTCTCAATCAGATTGGAGGTGTTCCCAGTATGACATTTGCCTCAAATGTGAACATTGCACCAATTGATAGTACTGCTTTACCACAAAGCTTACTGATACCCACAGACCCTGCTGCACACAAATGCAAAATTTGTAGTTATGCTGGTACATGCAAAAGATCATTAGAGAATCACATGAGGATGCATGTGAGGCAACTCAAAGCAATTGGTGAGAATTCTAATTGTACACAATGTGATTTCGAATCGACAGAACAGAGCTCTCTTCTTAAGCACTATATTACTTGTCACCCTGGACTGCCCTATTTCAAGATGGCCCCAAAGGGTACTCTCATTGTGAGATCCAATCGAATTAGTGAGATAAAAGTACAAAGTGGTAATAACGAACAACAGTCAGAAAATGAATCACAGTCTGAATGCACTGCTCTGTCTGAAGAAGCACATGAATCGACTGAATCTACAGATGAGTCCCCAGGAGAGGCAGATGAATCTTCAGAATTTGCAAAACTATTTGATACTTCCAATGTTGCTTGTGATGATAATGTGGAAATTGCCACCATTCCTGACTCAGACTCTGCTAATGATGATAACGAAGTTACTGTGGATGGCAGTGGGGCTACAGAAGAAAATGAACGGTGCAACGTTGTCTCTCCTGATCCCAATCCCATCGATTATCTATCAGAATCTATTGATGAATCCTCTGTGGGAACACATAGCCCTGTACTCACTGTTATTGATACTTCATAATATTAATTGACCCCACTAAAAGCAACAATATTATACACAAAATGGTTTGAATATATTATTATTATGTAGTTGTTGCTGGTCTTATGTGATGATGTATCATAAGTGAAAATTGCTTATAGTATACTGGTTCATGACTTGAATTGATAGATTTCATATAATCAGATGAGTTCCAGTTCCAAATTCGAGCCAGATGTCACAAGGCCATGTCTCTTTTTGTCGTGAGTCAGCCAGGATTATGTTGTACAACAGAAAATCTGTTACAAACTCTCACGGAAATTATCTAAACACATGCTTGTGTCTGAGTAATCAGACTCTTTCTTGAATGAAAGCTGACTTATATCAGTTAGGGCAGCAAGTTGAACTTTGGAATATATTGGGAATAGTATGAAATGTGAATTACATCAGCAGGGATTCCCATCGTCAAAATCATTAAAATGTTATCCACTAAAACATCCATCTTACCAATTTTCAAACTTTTTCAAATTATTCCATATTTTTCACGCCTTTCATGGTACCATTCTTCTTTGCAATTTGAAGCATTTATCTCAAATGGAACAGATTTTGCTCCTTGTTTTTGAACCTTTCTGAACTTCTGAAATGATACAATTTTTCTGATTTTCACACTTTTTTGAAATGGTGTCTGTTTTGTTTCCTCACACCTAACTCGAATTGTAACAATTTTTGTTTCTGATATTTCTCAAATGCTCAAATTACCTATCTAATTTTTGTATTTGCACCTTTCAGAAATGGTCCATTTTTTGGTGATCTTTGGTCCTTTTCCAAATGGTAACCATTTTTTGCTCAATTTTGACACTTTCTTGAAATGTAAATTCGAAGTACCTTCGATGTGTGCCAAGGATCATTTTGGTGTAGTTTGGAATTTTGGCCCAGGTTTAATAAAACCCCCAAGTGGATGTAAAACTGTAAAACTTGCCAATGATGGGGGATGAACTGGTGAACTGCCCACAAAAATGAACAATATTAATTTGTATCGTCTGTTTGAATCCTACAACTTGTATGATCAACCTTTGTTATCGCATCATACCTTTAACAAATTATTCATAATGATTATTAATGTTAATATCTTGATATGATCAATATTATTATGATTATTATAAACCCCATATTAACATATTATACCTGCCAATTATCATTTTTTTAGTGTTTTTAAATATGTAATTATTTTCTTTATTTGTTTCATGTCCAATCATGATTTTTCAGATTAAATTCATGTTACTGGCTGTTATTTTGTTTTGAAAATTCTCACAAGATTGCTTGAATAAAGATCTAGTTATGATGACAGGTTTCTATGATGATACCATACTATCATTATTATATTATAAATCATTTGACTGGATTAAAAAAGTAATTGCATGGATTAGTGACGTGTAACTGTGTAATTGCTCAAATGCTCCATTTTTCTCGAATGGAAATGCTGCTCAAATGATAATGTTGGAGATTTCGATTCACAATGAAATTATATGAATTATATTTCATTAAATAAATTGTATTTCTTATTGAAAAGTGAAAATATTTATCATTGAACTAAAATATAGCATGGATCAATATGGAAGTAATTAAGGACTTACATACTACACATTGATGTATCATACCAGAACCAATGATCTTCCAAATACCCAGTGAATTGTGATTGTTATAGGATGAATGCCCTTGAGATTGCTGCTCTGCAAACGAGAGTGGAATTGGCTCATGATGATGCTCAAGAAGTTCAGAGACATCTCCACAAGTAAATATTTAAGTAAAATTTTTGCTCTTGTACTTTTGTAACTCAGAAATGGTTGCATTTCTGTTGCTTGTAGGGTTTGTGGAATTCTTGGTGAAAGTTTGATATTCTAGCCCTACCAATCTAATTTGTAAGTTTTAATTAGGAGCCATGTTGATAAACGAAAGACAGTGTCGATGTTTTTGCTGGACTAAGTTTCTACTCATTTTTCATTTTCAAGATGCAGGCTATTCTGCTTGATCTGATAGGAAATTCACGCCCAACACCAACAATACATGACAGCCTTGAAAGTTCAACAGACATACTTTCGAATGTGGTCATAGAACATGTAGCACCATCCTCTGAGGTTGGCAATGGCTTCGATGGACACAATGACACAGTCGTCACTCTAAGTGTCACCTCCTCGACTGATAGTGAGCCTTCAAACGATGTTGTTGTGATAGATAGCCTCGATGTTATAGCAAGGAGAGATGAAAAGGTAACAAAGGAAGGAATTCTAGCTAAATACCCTCAAGTTGATAGGATTGTGAAGCGGGCAACATCTGCTCATTATCAGGAAAGGTGGTGTGATGAATCTGGCGACGATTTCTATACCCCTGAGAGTTCCCAAGACATGTCCAGTACAGAACGTGCTACAAGTCTTGGTTTCGAGTCGGAATTATCTTCGTATGGTCAACAGGAAGTGGATGGCCAACTTTCAACTTTTGTAGAGCAATTAGATAATGTTAAGGACAATCGTTCTGACCGGGATCATAAAGAATGTGAGGCAGACGTTACAAAAAATGAGTGCACTGGTTCAAATGTTATTACCCCATCTTCAGAAAAGAGTGTGCCACCTTTATTAGATTTATCAAATAGTAGATTTAGATCTCAAAGTTCACAATCTGATACCTATGCTGGATTATTTCATCAACCAAATCGAGGTAAATCATCTCAAAGGCAAATTCCTGAGAAAACAAATTCTACTGTTCCTCAGACACCATCTGGTGATTCTATGGACCCTATTCAGTTCACCCCAACAGCTAGTGAATATCGTTCGCCCATCCATGGCCCAAAAACACCAGTAGTGGCTCTGTCACCAGATTACACACTCACCCCATCTAGTTCTTCACGAACTGGGTCTCACATGAACAGTCCTCCAGTTTCTCCATCGCATATTTTGCTTCCAACACAAACTATGGCAGTGCAAACTCAGACCGGCCTGGAAGGCAGTGCAGAGCAGACAGATATGCCTTTTTATCCTCCAAGTTACCCTGTTCATGGACATCACAATCCCTCCCCTCAAGTTCCAGAGCCTCCAATAGGACATCCAAACCGCCCAGACCCTGCGTTTATATATCCACCTCCTATGATTGGTCCTGATTTCCCTGTACCTTCCCATGCAGGACCCCTTCCTTTGGCTTACCCACCCTGTGTAACCAGTGATGAATCCGCCAATTATGAGGTTGATTCTGGTTGTGTAATCATGCCAAGTTGTCCAATGTGTACCCTTGTCTTCAGAGATGAACATGACCTACAATATAGGACCTATCATGCCAATCAGTGTATAGATCGCAGCTTAAAGTCTAATTAATTAATAGATAGTAGATATATTGAAAAATTGAAGATGTTGATAAGAGTATTTGGCGTTTTTTATTTCTGAATACTGTGATTTTTTTTTCTAAAAATTTCAGATACATTATGTAAGTTTGTATACTTGTATACCTAAACCATTTTCTCCATTTTTTTTGAGTGCGGAGTTTATGTTGTGGCCTGAATTTGATAATGACTTCCATTATATTGGTATTGACTTAATTACTAATTATGCTGATGAATCAAGTTATTTCAGAGGAACAGTGAAAGAACTGTCTTATTAATGTATTAATTCTGCCTGGTTACCTAATCTCCTAATGAAGAAAGTATTTTATGATTAATGCTTTAAGTTTTATTTAAAGTTTGATAACCCATGCTATCATTCGAACATGAATCTTGATACATTGAATGTATGAATCAGTTGATCTTTAAATTTTTAAACTTTTAATGAAACCAAGATTGGTAGAAACCAATACCTACACATGACTGCAGTAAATAGACTTCAAATTAGTCAATAAATTAACTAAATCAGTGAGATTGTTGGTGCTACTTTTGTAATGGAGTTAATAGCGTAATGGCGTAGTGGTTAATAGTAGTATTAATATTCATCACAGTCGATAATTTTTGTGTTTAAACGTAGTGACAGTCAAAAGTTACATGTGCGTGCTCGTTGTAGTGATTTCACAATTAAGCTGATTAATCATTGGTAGGTATTACAACGGCTCATATTCATTTATTTTGTCCACCTTGATAAAGCTGAGTTTGATTGCGTTTCTTTCAACTTATTCTGATGCCTGATTTATTGTGAAGAATGAAATCAGGCCATTAGTCAGGTTCTCTGAACAGTAAAACACTACTTACTTATAAAGTAAGTAATTACAGTGATAGCCTTAACTTAATACTTACCAGTTAACTGTACATCACTAGCGATATATCAACTTATGAAGATGTCCCGCGTGTCTCTGGATAACTGGAAGAGTCAGTTCTACGACAGTGCATTCGCCAACCCTGCCCCGGATCCATTGCGTAATTTGAAAGAGGTTTGGACCTGCATTTCACTATTTAAGTATTACTTTTCACCCTCCGATCCTGTGGATTGAGTGGTGACAGTTTCTTATTTCATCTAAAAATTTCGTCATTTACGGTTAAGATGGGGCCCAAATTTTGTTAATTGACACGTTTTAATGCATCATCTTCGGCCAATTAAGAAGATTTACCCATGATCCAGACATATAGATCAACCAAGAACGCAGGAGTTTGTTTCTGACTATCACCTTATCACGGCGAATGGATAGATACTTTTCCTGTTCCAATTGAGTCTTCTTCAAATTTGTCTCAAGTTCCTTTTGTTCATGATTATTGTATAACTTTTAGATAATTTTACATTCAGGTTAAAAATACGAGTGTCCTGGGCTCGTCTAGAACTCTCTCAATAAAGTCTCTTAAAGCTTCTTGCCATGTAAGTATTCTGAAATTTGAGTACTAGTTCAAGTCCTTACTTTTTGCTGAACTATTATACTAAAAAATATTAAATACCAATTATTATATGAGAATTAGTTTATATCCCCGCTTGGCTACAGTTGGTAGATTTGTTCCACTGCACGGGTGTGAAGCACAAGATTTCACTGACAGTTCCCCCTCACATAACGCTATATCCCACACGTCTACATTGGACACTTTGTCATAAGATTATGGCAGGGTGATGATATGCTCCCCTAATTATTCCATATAAGGTGAAATTAGTACCCCTCATCATCATCACACATATATCTCGGACAAGCCAGGAGTACCAGCTGGCCTTTACAGCTTTACGACGTAGTTACCTAGTAACCACTCCTACTACAATCTTATAATATACTCATGTATGGGCTTAATGATAATACCACGTGTGAACTTACAGTGATAACTTGTTACACTATTAAAGCTAAAATTCGGGATGGATCTTTGATTCAACTGGCCCTGGGATTATTCTCTCTTTGTTATACTGTACTAGCTGGATGTCATCAAAGGAAGAATTCCATCTTGATTCGTGAGCTAATGAGAGAGTTACTCAATGGAAACTTTGGGATACACCTTTAAAGCTATAATGGGTATAATTCGTCGGAGAAAGTCACCCTATGGACACCTTCATGTAAAAGTGGCAATTTCCCGCTTTTCAGAAATTGGTTAAAATCGAAAATGTTGAATATCTTTGACAATTAACATGATAATCAGTTGAAATTTTTCAGATATCAGCAAGTGGGTAATTTGAGGATAATGGAATCACTAAAAATACAAAATTTCATTAATAAGGCCCGATTTGATACAAAAAACACTTTTGTGACTTTGCTATCCATTGGAACACTGAATATAACCATAGAGGCTAAAGGAGGTAACTAGCCCTGTTGATATGTCACTTCTCAATATGTGGCTGATCTGGGGTCATGGAAACACGCATAAATCGCCTCAATATGGTAATTTCAACACACAAAGCTAAATGTGTTGTTATTATCAATAATTTAGCAGCATTTATGCCTTTTTCTTGTATAAGAGATAGTGAAAATGTTTGCTATCGCATACAAATCAAAAAATTTATCTGAATTAGTTAAAATGGCCGAAAAATGATAATTTATACACAATTGTGATATTCTAATCCATTTCTTGGCCAACTAACATTACATTTCTTTTGATATGATTACTAATTGGTTCTTTATTGCATAGCAGTACCTAAAATTCTCGCCAAATAAAGTGAAGATTTAACTATCAACCACTTACATAGGTTTAAAAAACACAAAGTTGTGAATTCTGGAGAGAAAATAATAGAATTGTGTCTTTATAACCATAAACTTTGGCTATAGGATTGGCAACTCCTGTCAAGATGATTGTAAAAGGGTTACTCTTGTCATCCTATTCATTGAAATGTGGCTAATGATTATATTTGTGCTCAAAACTGATAATTTACACACACTTCGGTATGATAGTGACAAAATTATCCAAATTCGGCCAGATAATGAATATTCTGTTTTCTATAATTCCTTAAAATCACTGCAAGATCAATCCAAAGCATTTGGTAACCAAGAAATAACCGAAAATCACTAAAAAAGATCGAAAATGAGGTTTCAAAAACACGTTCTAGCAATAGAGAAGCAAGTTGTACCACAGGGAAATGTGTCTTAATGCTCCATTTTGGCTTATGATATGAATTTTTATCCTAGCTAAGCCATCAATTATGTAGTGCCTCACATTTTTACCAGCCTTGGAAGCCTCAATTCAGGCCTGGCTTGGAATTGCAGTCTCTCTAAGAAGAGGCTTGTATCAACTTTAAACTCGTGTTTTTGTTATCATGATTAATAAATCAATACAATTTTCAGTAGGTATGGTCCAGTGTACCAGTGCTTCAATTATCTGGTAGTTAGATATTGATAAAAGTGGTTGAAATTCGGATTATAGACCACGTTATCATCTTCATTGCTTGAGGCCTGTGTTTCTGTTATCATTAAAATGGCCGAGATTAATTTAGTTCTAATTCTTTTCACAGATCAATTTTGGTTTTGATTTTTCGACATTGTATGCCACCACCACTCTATTTAACGAAGGTCAAGGTCAATTATTGTGTAAACTTTGTCTAATGATAATAAAATCACATTCTCTGACAAAACTTGGAATCAGGCAAAATTGCCACTTTTACATGAAGGTGTCCCTATGTAATTCTGCCGAGAGTTGAAGGTAGCTGAAAATCAAGTGACTTACTCAAATGCCGGTTAGGGATCGTTCATGTATTATGCAATCTGTTGTTAGGGGAGGGCTGAGGAGGTTTTCAAATGGTTATATGGTTCAATTTGGGGGGAGAGAGGCTTCGCGGCAAAAATAATTTTAGATAATTTGGAAAAAAGATTTGGGATATGAGTTGGCAGTACGAATATCAAACTGCTATTTGAGTTGGGCTTATAAGGGCTTCTATGACTTCACAGGTGTTGTGCTATACATCCACGGTACTTTCCTCACTTGGAATTACTTGTGGAATTGTAGATAACATGATCCGTTTTCCTTCCAGGCGATCGTGAAGCTGTCCCAGGAAGGCAGTACCTACTACAGCTCCATCAGATCTCACTCCTCCCAGTCAGGGAGCTACGTGAGGGAAACTCCCGAGCTGACCCCTCTCGATAAGGTACAAACTAACAAAGATGCGATAATTGGAATGATTTCATAGAACCAATCCCGTACAAATGACTTAGTAACTCCTATGCAGATAGAACCAGAGTATAACTAGTAATTGCAAATTAAGTGCTTAAGTGATTGGTTATTGCACGAACCTGTCAAGAACATTGCAAAAATTCAAATATAGAAATTAAAACGAAATTCACAGAATACTTGAATGCAGAAAGACGTATGTTAACTTTTTTAAGACTTCACTTGTAGGTAGTTCTAAGTTCACGTCCTAGTTTGCTCTGCAGTTTGCTCGCTATTAGTACACTGTTTCTCTTCTGGTTTACTTGGACTGCAAATAGCCTGCCTCTCCAAACACTCTCTGATCTCCACCTCAATATCCATAAACCCTACCCGCACAACATACACCAGACATTGTATCAGATACCCTAGTGATAAACACAAGAAGTAAACATACGCATCCACTTTATAAGTGTACACCAGCCACAGTAGGATCGGTAGTACCACAAGGTACATCGCTACTGGTGTAACGATGGCTATAACTGCCTGTTTGCCGCAGGGAGTTAGAATACCTCGGGCTAAGAAACTCATCGCAACTCAGCAGGATCAGGGACAGTATCAGAGCAAAGGTTGCATGTCGCACTTCTGCCATGACAGCCGGGTCTTCAGTCAGGGCTCGAGTTATTGGACCTGCGATAGCAAGGTATAATGCTGTTGTGAGTAGACTATTGAGCAACAGGTTCAGGACTCCTACTTTTACCGCATCCTTGACTTGTTCCTTGCTCTGTTCCCCCATCGCTGTGCCGACTAGCATTGAAGTCGCGTAGGCTCCTGCAAATGCTGGAGCGTTCAGAAGCTGCTGCATCCTGTCCAGTAAAACCACCGAGGCTGCTGTCACGGCACCGGACACCTGACAAACCACAACTGTGATAGCCACAATGGCCCAAGTTGCCAGCGTGCGGAAACTAGAGAATATCCCTAGTTTCACCATTCCCGGCCAACCCTCGAACACCTGCTTTATTTCCAGTTTAGGAAAGTCCAGTTCGCTTCTTTTCGCTACACAGAACGATATCAAGATGAGAACGTACAGTAGGGGACCCGCAGTGTTGGCTAAAGCAAGCCCATAAACCCGCCACTCCATGACCACAACGGTGAACCAGCACAGAAGCACGAACAGGGGAAGAGCAATGAAGAGGCTCACTGTGAGAGAAACGAAGATATAGTCGAGAGACACCAGATATCTGACCAAAAGTTCCTTGAAATAAATGAACAGGGATCTCGGAGCAAGCAGCATGATGTAGAGACTAGCCACTTCCTGCACTGCCTATAATGATAATGAATAAAAAAGCATGTTATTGACAGAACATATAATATCGAATTCCAAATATCGCCCATTCAACATTGTTTCGGATATCATGAATATCATATGGTGCACTTCAAAAAGGGAGATGAACACGAAAATCTAAATTACTGGGCGAAGCAATCTAGCTCAGTAGCCCTTCAAGCTGTCTAGAAAAAGCTTACCTGATCGTCCCCAAAGAGTGGCACTAGGTAGCTGGTACACATGTAAGGACCTAGCAACACCAGAAACAGGATGATTCCCTGTAGGGAGCATTTCACCAGGAGCAGTCCCAGAGCTCCCTTTCCTCGGAGGGCAAGCAGAGATCCAGCATAACATTCAAACACCGTGCTGTACCCGTACATGATGGTATAGATGGTACACATGTTGACTTGGCAAGCAATGCCAACTCCCGTCACGTAGTAATCAGGACCTATCTTAGCTGCGTAGAGCACGGTGATGAACTCGCAGATCAAGGCCAGGATGATGGTGAGCGAGATGGGAATGTAGAACTGCTGGTAGAACTTCTCCAGGGCAAGGAATTCTTTTAAATTCATTTCTCTGAGAAATTAGAAGACGAAGCTCATCAGATCTAAGGATCAGTTAATTGGATAATGATCAGTTATTTGGAATATGGTCAACGTATTTTTCAATCCAGCCCAGTGGTTGGTGGAATACTCATATTAAAGTATTAAAATGCAGCTATGTGAAATGCAAGAAAAAAAGTGTCATCGTAGGCACTCCCTTTTACAAGAGAAATTTGTTAAATCGGTTCAATGAGAGCACAGAATTTAAAATCAATGATAACGAAAATACGCAGAACAGGTAATATAAGATGTATCATACCATTATGCAGAGCCTGAGACGAGATTTTCTATAACTGAGCAATAATATCAATAGAATTATCTATACGTTGATACTAAAAGGTGGAACGACCCAAAACGACCCAGAACGACCTAAAACGACCCCCGGAACCACCGAAACGACCCAAAACCACCCGAAACGATCCGAAACGACCCAAAAACATTATTTTTTTTCTATAATATTTTGTGGAAAAATACGAAACAAGCCCGAAACCAGCCCGAAACCAGCACCGAAACCAGCTGATATTTTACTAAAATGTGGAACGACCCAAAACGACCCGAAACCACCCACCCACCGAAACCACCCAACCCACCCGAAACCACCCAACCCACCCGAAACCACCCAAAACCACCCAACTCAAACGAAACCACCCAACCTTCCCAGAACCACCCTACCCGAAACCACCCACTCCACCCAAAACCGCTCCAAAGACAAGTTTGAGCATGTTGGGTGGTTTTGGGCGTATTGCGTGGTTTTGGGCGTGTTGGGTGGTTTCGGGTGGGTTAGGTGGTTTCGAGTAGGTTTGGTGGTTTCGAATCATAGCTGCTGACCCCTGAAGTCCGTTCAGAGCGAGGGAAATCCTTGGACTCGAGAAAGTATGCTTAAATTCAAAATATCACCCCTTCAAAATTGTTTTGCATTAAACGAGAGAGCCCAAATGAGTGGGAGATTGGAAGGTTAATTTCCTCCCAAGGCCTGGCACTAGGTATGGTACATGGGGACCTAGCAACACCAGAAACAGGATGATTCCCTGGGGAGCATTTCAAAAGGGACCCTTTTTTGGAGAGCAAGATCCAGCATAACAAAACACCGGCCAAATGATGGTTAGAATTGACTTGGCAGGCAATGCCAACTCCTGTTACGTGGTAATCGGGACCTATCTTGGCTGCATAGAGTACGGTGATGAACTCGCAGATGAAGGCTAGAAAGATTTCGAGAGATGGGATGTAGATGGTTTCAGGGCAGAAAAATTCATTTCTCTGAGAAATGATTAGACGAAATTGAAACAGTTACTGTAAAGATAATGAAAAAACATGTTTAGTGAATTATCACACGAGCATAAACGAAATTGATTAATCATTATATAACGTGAGAAACGGGCGGAGATTGACACTGGTTTTCCAATAGAATAGGAAAGCGAATTTGAATGTAAATATAAAAACCTTTGAGCAAGAGGGCTTGAAATTGATTGAACCTTGAAAATATCAAGCGTGGCCCTTTTTAATTTTATAGATTGGCTTTTAAAACGTAATTTGCCAAAGAAAGTATGAACAAAAAACCAAGTCCGGAATATTCACAAGTTCATAAACTTTGGTCATATCTTTTGAATCAACTAGGTACTATAAAGTGATTGTCGATTGAAATGTAGAACAACGTCAATATTTCTCAAACTAAGACGAAACAAAATAGAAAGATCATTAAATGTGTAACGCCTTGAAGGACATTTTATGTAAAAGGGTGAAATTCCACCAACGACACTGTACACTGTGCAACGAATGTCAAGTTTACAAAAACAAGAAACATCACACCAATGCAACAAAATATAATGTATACGCTCGTGTATCATAATACATGTTGTGAGGGTAAGTGAAAACACAATGCATGCGGCTCATATAACGAGTATACATAAACTCATGAAACCAAAACAAGATAACGTTTTTTGAGTAAGACGTTTTGTGTAAATGAAATTGTCGCCTGATAATGATTTTAACCCTAAATTTACACAAATTTAGGGTTAAAATCACAAAGGTGCCTGATGTAGTATGTAATCTCAAATGAAATGAATTTCGAATGAATAGCAGGGGTCTGGGGGCGGCAGCCCCCAGAAGCCGATCACAAGCAAATCAAAATTTACCTACTTTCTCGCACAAATAGTGCAGCACTGCAAATTACAAATTTAAAATTACCAATTTTCCCGTGAATAATTATGTACACAGCTACAAAATATAAAAAAACCTGCACGATTTATGAATGGTACACCATACATGAAGTCAAAACAAAATTGTAGCAGAGTGACTAAGTGTAAATTATAACGAAATTCAATTGAATACGTGAATACAGAAAGACGTATATTTGAAACTTTTCATAGACTTCACTGGAAGGTAGTTCACGTCATAGTTTGCTCTTGAGTTTGATCTGCAGTTGCTCCCTCTCATCGCACTGTCCCTCTTCTGATTAAGGTGGACTGCAAATAGCCTGCCTCTCCAAACACTCTCTGATCTCCACCTCAATATCCATAAACCCTACCCGCACAACGTACACCAGACACTGTATCAGATACCCAAGTGATAAACACAAGAAGTAAACATACGCATCCACTTTATAAGTGTACACCAGCCACAGTAAGATCGGTAGTACCACAAGGTACATCGCTACCGGTGTAACGATGGCTATAACTGCCTGTTTGCCGCAGGGAGTTAGAATACCTCGGGCTAAGAACTCATCACAACTCAGCAGGATCAGGGACAGTATCAGAGCAAAGGTTGCATGTCGCACTTCTGCCATGACAGCTGGGTCTTCAGTCAGGGCTCGAGTTATTGGACCTGTGATAGCAAGGTATAATGCTGTTGTGAGTAGACTATTGAGCAACAGGTTCAGGACTCCTACTTTTACTGCATCCTTGACTTGTTCCTTGCTCTGTTCCCCCATCGCTGTGCCTACTAGCATTGAAGTCGCGTAGGCTCCTGCAAATGCTGGAGCGTTCAGAAGCTGCTGCATCCTGTCCAGTAAAACCACCGAGGCTGCTGTCACGGCACCGGACACTTGACAAACCACAACTGTGATAGCCACAATGGCCCAAGTTGCCAGCGTGCGGAAACTAGAGAATATCCCTAGCTTCACCATTCCCGGCCAACCCTCGAACACCTGTTTTATTTCCAGCTTAGGAAAGTCCAGTTCGCTTCTTTTCGCTACACAGAACGATATCAAGATGAGAACGTACAGTAGGAGAACCGCAGAGTTGGCTAAAGCCAGCCCATAAACCCCCCACTCCATGACCACAACAGTGAACCAGCACAGGAGCACGAACAGGGGAAGAGCAATGAAGAGGCTCACTGTGAGAGAAACGAAGATATAGTCGAGAGACACCAGATATCTGACTAGAAGCTCTTTGAAATAGATGAACAGGGGTCTCGGAGCTAGTAGCATGATGTAGAGACTAGCCACTTCCTGCACTGCCTATAATGATGATGAATATATTACCGTATGTGATTTTATTGATAGTTTTAATATTAAAGGGCGATATTTGGGCTTTGATATTTATCAAAGTCCAACTATCGCCCCTTTAATTTTATTTTGGATATCATTAATATCAGTATCATCAAAAAAGGAGGAGAGGGCGAATATCTAAATAGCTAAATGAAGAGCTGGGAAGCAATAGCTCCTTTATAAACCGCTAAGCTCTCCTAGAAAAAGCTTACCTGATCCTCCCCAAAGAGTGGCACTAGGTAGCTGGTACACATGTAAGGACCTAGCAACACCAGAAACAGGATGATTCCCTGGAGGGAGCTGATTTCACGGATCCGGTCATTGATGATTGAATAACAGTCCCATGATTGCAATTATAGTAGTATGAGAACATGAGAGGAAGATCAGAATTTACTCGAATCAATTGCAATTGGAGAATTTAAAACTTTACAAAACTAATTTATTCAACCAAATTTGAGACCTCTATATGTCGTAGAAGTTCGACGAAATTGATTGTCATTAAAGAACCACATCGTTTCCATTGGTACCATTACCTGGAGGGAGCATTTCACCAGGAGCAGTCCCAGAGCTCCCCTTCCTCTAAGGGCAAGCAGAGATCCAGCATAACATTCAAACACCGTGCTGTACCCGTACATGATGGTAAAGAGGGTACAGATATTGACTTGACAGGCAATGCCAACTCCCGTTACGTAGTAATCTGGACCTATCTTAGCTGCGTAGAGCACGGTGATGAACTCGCAGATGAAGGCCAGGAGGATGGTGAGCGAGATGGGAATGTAGAACTGCTGGTAGAACTTCTCCAGGGCAAGGAATTCTTTTAAATTCATTTCTCTGAGAAATTAGAAGACGAAGCTCATCAGATCTAAGGATCAGTTAATTGGATAATGATCAGCTCTTTTGGAATACGGTCACATATTTTCCAATCCAGTCCAGTGGTAAGTGGCATACTCATAGTAAAATATTAAAATGCAGCTATGTAAAATGAAAGAAAATAGTTAATTAACATCGTAGGCACTCCCTTTTACAAGAGAAATTTGTTAAATTAGTTCAATGAGAGCACAGAATTTAAAATCAATGATAACGAAAATACGCAGAATAGATATATAATATGTATCATACCATTATGCAAAGCCTGAGATGAGAGTTTCCATTAGTGAGCAATAAGGACCTTTGTTTATTAATGTGGTATCAATAGAATTATCTATGTATCTATACGTTGATACTAAAAGGTGGAACAACCCTAAACCACCCGAAACGACCCAACCCATCCGAAACGACCCCCGGAACCACCATATATAGCTCCGAAACGACCCAAAACGACCTGAAACGACCAGAAACGACCAGAAACGACCGAAACGACCCAAAACCACCCGAAACGACCCAAAAATATCATTTTTTCCTGTTCCCAATCGCGTTTTTGTTTTACAAAAAGGCATTGAGAAAAGGTTAGCAGAGATCGTGTTTTGTGGGGGTTGTGTGTATACTACCTTTACGCGTACTGTTAAATCTGAAATAGGTGCTGCGCGCGACCGTGTGTCGTCGTGGTGGTGGTTGGTACATTTTCATGCACCCAACTGCTCCTTTATAATATCACTCGCGTCAGAGAAGCTTGGTGTAGTGGCATCCTTTGCATTGTGGGCTACAGCTAGCTTACTGGGCTGCTTGGTAGGTATGTGAGTTCAATGCTCTGTTCATTCTGATGTTGAAATTAATTCTTTTTCACGGAATAAATCAAATAATTGATTGGATTTTAATCACACAGTCATTTGGCCATGTTTAAGTAGCGGGCAGTTCGGCCAATTTACAATGGGCAGTATTTGTGCAATCAGTTACGAATGATCTAAAGAATTTACTTGAGAAAAGTAAAACATGAGTCTATGAGTGTTTGTCTCGGTTCATGACTGATAATAATGCTATAATGATATATCTGAATCTTTTATCTTATCATACTGTGTATCTCAATCTTGAAATTATCAAGGCGGGGCACGATAATATCGAACATTGCAATGGTTAGATATCTGCAATGCAACACAAAAGAAAATGTAACGCGTAACCAAAATGGTGATCATAATTATGAAACTCTGAACGGCGCGCAACAAATCCAGAAAGAGTTCTATGAAATGGCGGGAACGCGCGCGCAAACATTTGGCACGTGAAACGAAATCGCCCACGTGATATTTACTATTTAGATCTGCGCGCGTTAATTCAAACTTTTAGAAGGAAATGTATAATATAGCGCCCGTGCATGCCAAGGAATATTTATGAAATTTATTCAATGATGTTAGTACTATGTGACAGAACTTGAAGTTGATAAAGAAGCGTTTTATCACGGAAAATGATTTCTGATAAATCTTAAATCTGTTGAAGACAACCTCTTTCTCTTAAATCTCGTTGGTGTACACACGCGATTGTACCTTGATTTTAGAGGTCATTTTTTGCTTCATAAGTTTTTAATTAACTCACCATGTCAGTAAATAAGACGGACAACGGTCGTAGCTTCGTAGATCAAATGACGGCGTGTTTTTATACCAAGCCCCAGGGAACAGGAAATTAAGCGCCTGCATACGGGAACAACGGGCTCAAGAAATACGCCGGCAGGCGCAATTCTTGTTCTATAATATTTTGTGAAGAAAATCCGAAACCAGCCCGAAACCAGCCCCGAAACCAGCTGATATTTTACTAAAATGTGGAACGACCCGAAACCACCAGAAACCACCCAACCCACCGAAACCACCCAACTCACCCAACCCACCGAAACCACCCAACCCACCGAAACCACCCAACCCACCTGAAACCACCAAACCTTCCCAGAACCACGCAACCCGAAACCACCAAACCCACCCGAAACCGCTCCAAAGACAAGTTTGGGTATGTTGGGTGGTTTTGGGCGTATTGAGTGGTTTTGGGCGTGTTGGGTGGTTTCAGGTGGGTTAGGTGGTTTCGAATCATAGCTGCTGACCCCTGAAGTCCGTTCAGAGCAAGGGAAATTTTTGGACTCCAAGTGCTTAATAAATACTTTGGAAAGTTTATTTTCATGAGAGAGCCCAACTGGCCGTTTTTTATAGGTTAATTTCTCGAGGCCTGAAATAGGATAGCAAATTTGGCCATAAGCAGGGCAAAAGGGACGTTTTGGAGAGCAAGACTCAAAAAAGAGGCCAAAAAGGGTTGAATTGATAGGCTCCGTGGGTTCAGTGGTTTCGGATGGTTTCAGAGCTTTTAAAATCCAATAGTTCACTCAAACGTGTGACCACGGAATGGTTTCTGCGTAACCAGGGCAGAAAAACATGAAATAGTAAATTAAAACAGTTCAAGATAAACACGATGACAATACGAAACAAAACACTCTGAAAAGTAATATTCTTGAACAAACGATTCGAATGTACATAAGATAATGGCTTGCCCGCGCGCGCCCTTGCCTCCTATTGGCTGTCGCAACGTAATTGTCCAATGGGCGATAGAATCTCCCGGGTTCTTCGTTAATGCCCCTCGCATAACATTCCGCTATTGTTCAGTTCACTTGTGTTTGGTGTTTTCTATTTCTGCCATAGTCAATCGCTCACGAATGAACAAAGGGATATCAAACATTTTATGTAAAAGGGTAAAAGGTGGCGCCGTTTCAATTGACAATTTCTACTAATTCACATATAATGTTTAATGTTTACTTACATTAATTTTCCATGAAAACACAATCTGTGTTATTAGCCGATCACAAGCAAATCAAAATTTACCTACTTTCTCGCACAAATAGTGCAGCACTGCAAATTACAAATTTAAAATTACCAATTTTCCCGTGAATAATTATGTACACAGCTACAAATAAAAAACCCACGATTTATGAATGGTACACCATACATGAAGTCAAAACAAAATTGTAGCAGAGTGACTAAGTGTAAATTATAACGAAATTCAATTGAATACGTGAATACAGAAAGACGTATGTTTGAAACTTTTCATAGACTTCACTGGTAGGTAGTTAACGTCGTAGTTTGCTCTTGAGTTTGATCTGCCGTTTGCTCCCTCTCATCGCACTGTTCCTCTTCTGATTAAGGTGGACTGCAAATAGCCTGCCTCTCCAAACACTCTCTGATCTCCACCTCAATATCCATAAACCCTACCCGCACAACGTACACCAGACATTGTATCAGATACCCAAGTGATAAACACAAGAAGTAAACATACGCATCCACTTTATAAGTGTACACCAGCCACAGTAGGATCGGTAGTACCACAAGGTACATCGCTACTGGTGTAACGATGGCTATAACTGCCTGTTTGCCGCAGGGAGTGAGAATACCTCGGGCTAAGAACTCATCACAACCCAGCAGGATCAGGGACAGTATCAGAGCAAAGGTTGCATGTCGCACTTCTGCCATGACAGCCGGGTCTTCAGTCAGGGCTCGAGTTATTGGACCTGCGATAGCAAGGTATAATGCTGTTGTGAGTAGATTATTGAGCAACAGGTTCAGGACTCCTACTTTTACTGCATCCTTGACTTGTTCCTTGCTCTGTTCCCCCATCGCTGTGCCGACTAGCATTGAAGTCGCGTAGGCTCCTGCAAATGCTGGAGCGTTCAGAAGCTGCTGCATCCTGTCCAGTAAAACCACCGAGGCTGCTGTCACGGCACCGGACACTTGACAAACCACAACTGTGATAGCCACAATGGCCCAAGTTGCCAGCGTGCGGAAACCAGAGAATATCCCTAGCTTCACCATCCCCGGCCAACCCTCGAACACATGCTTTATTTCCAGCTTAGGAAAGTCCAGTTCGCTTCTTTTCGCTACACAGAACGATATCAAGATAAGAACGTACAGTAGGGGACCCACAGTGTTGGCTAAAGCAAGCCCATAAACCCCCCACTCCATGACCACAACAGTGAACCAGCACAGGAGCACGAACAGGGGAAGAGCAATGAAGAGGCTCACTGTGAGAGAAACGAAGACGTAGTTGAGAGACACCAGATATCTGACCAAAAGTTCCTTGAAATACATGAACAGGGATCTCGGAGCTAGTAGCATGATGTAGAGACTAGCCACTTCCTGCACTGCCTATAATGATAATGAATAAAAAAGCATGTTATTGACAGAACATATAATATCAAATTCCAAATATCGCCCCTTCAACATTGTTTTGGATATCAAAAAGGGAGAAGAACACGAAAATCTAAATTACTGGGCGAAGCAATCTAGCTCAGTAGCCCTTCAAGCTGTCTAGAAAAAGCTTACCTGATCCTCCCCAAAGAGTGGCACTAGGTAGCTGGTACACATGTAAGGACCTAGCAACACCAGAAACAGGATGATTCCCTGTAGGGAGCATTTCACCAGGAGCAGTCCCAGAGCTCCCCTTCCTCTAAGGGCAAGCAGAGATCCAGCATAACATTCAAACACCGTGCTGTACCCGTACATGATGGTATAGAGGGTACACATGTTGACTTGGCAGGCAATGCCAACTCCCGTTACGTAGTAATCTGGACCTATCTTAGCTGCGTAGAGCACGGTGATGAACTCGCAAATCAATGCCAGGATGATGGTGAGCGAGATGGGAATGTAGAACTGCTGGTAGAACTTCTCCAGGGCAAGGAATTCTTTTAAATTCATTTCTCTGAGAAATTAGAAGACGAAGCTCATCAGATCTAAGGATCAGTTAATTGGATAATGATCAGTTATTTGGAATATGGTCAACGTATTTTTCAATCCAGCCCAGTACTCTAGTAGCAGCGTGTAGTTGTGTATGCACTTCGATGTCCAGAATTTTTGACCATTGGAGGTTGTTCTCCAGGCAATTCCGGTCCAGAATCATCTAGGTACCACTTTTGTATCGCTAGACACATGCCTGTGGGGCCACGCCCATGCCACGCCCTTAGGCGCGTATGGTGAAAATTTGTATCTCGGCCCAGGAAGGTCGTAGAAACTCGATTTTGGGCTCAAACGAATCGCAATGACCATATTTATATTAGACTTGTTAATAAACATATGCCTTAAAATGCTCAGGAAAAAAAAGTTATGAGCGAAAAACTGATTTTCGAGCCATACGCGAGCCTCATATTGGGTAATTTTCATAAATCGGTACACGAAGGTCGTAAAGACTGCGTTCATAGCTCAAAAGAAGCGAAATATTCATGTTTATATTCGACTTGTGAATAAACATATGCCCTGAAATGCTCACAAAATGAGTTATGGGCTGAAAACCGATTTTTGGCCATTTGCCCTATCTGAATGGGGTAAATTAATTCAGTAAAATATCCTAATTTCAATTCAAAATCCTAAACGATTGCTTTTGAGCATTTAATGATATCTTGTGTCAAAAATTTATACATTATAAGATCCTCAGATGGCTATGGAAGCTCATCCAAGCTGTAATTCTTTCCGATATTTTACATGCAAGCCATTTTGGGCATTTTTCGAATTGGGCATGGTTCTCAGCATCCATTTGAGATGTTATTGCTATAATTATATGCAGTGTCACTATCTCAATCGGATGAAATCATACAGTTAAATGGGTTCATAGAACATGCCTACAACGCTCGTCAGTTCAAGTCCAGTTCTTTGATGATCTCCAGTGTGTCCACTTGGATGCAAGTAAACTCTCAATGGAATGCAGAATGTGGAAGCAACTACATCACTAAAATCAGCAGGTATAAAGATTGTTCACTGGATTACTCAGAAAAAGTTTGTGTATAATGTATAGTTTATTTCGAAAATTCATCTCAATTTCATGCTGCTGAAAAGATATGATGGATGATATTTAATGAATATGATAAGATGATAGTACCTATGATAGAAGCGTCCAGTCCTTGGGCTTATCACTTACCAGTGGGCTAAAGTTGGGCAACAAACACCATGAGTGGACTTTTCAAATCTGCCCACTAGATAATCCATGGATTATTAGCCTATGGATAATTCATGGGGCTAATGATTGGAAGTCAGTATGGAAGTCTCAATGAAGGGTTTAGTAACGAGTAAAAGTTACTAAACGTAATATTACACACGAGGGCCGAAGGCCCGAGTGTGTAATATGGCATTGAAAAACCGAGGCCGAAGGCCGAGGTTTTTTAATGCTGAGTTTAGTAAATTTTACGAGTTATTAAACTGAATTATGCACCGTAATTACTCGAAAAAATGGCAATATTTTCAAACACAAGGAAATGTTTTAAATCAAGATTTGAAGGTACTGTTTGCCCAACTGTGAGAAATAAATTGTTACGCACTGTTCTACTGCACCATAATAAAAAAATAAATTATTATGACCTACAGTGCGTAATAAATCCGGATATCGGCACTACAGTGCGCAATAATTTATTGCATGTACGGTACCCTGGTGCCTATAGGGTTTTTGAATACATAGCATAAACACGCCTGGAAGGTGCATAATTATGTATTAGTAATAATATTACAACAAAATGAGGAATGCAGTCAGTGTTGTAGTGGTATCGATAGTGGTTCAGGATTAAAAGATCCTTGGTATGAGGATGGTGTGCAGGCTTTTCAAGTGAATGAATAACTATGATAATTCCAATTACATTAATAGAAATATCAAGTCATCATGGCTGTCTAATGGGCTCAAATAAGAAAACGAAGCCCTTTATTATCGTCCTTAATTGAAAATCACTTAATAGAAAGTCATAATCACTAAATTGAAGATCAATAAATTGAAAATCAGAAAGATCCCAATGGAACGGAATGAAGGCTGGAAGATCCCAGTTATGGATTAAAAGATACAAGATAGATAGTTCTATAAGTTCAAACTGGATGAGCCAGATAAATGCTTTACAAATGAATCCGGGATTCCATTGTATTCCCTAATGCCCAACTCGAGCACCAGAGGCAGTACTAGACTCTCAATTTTGCCTAATTCGGGATCATGTAATCATTTAATCCAACTTACATAGGAAACAGCAAACCAAGTGCATTACAAATCAATAGTTTTCTATCTGCTTATCTAGTTATCTGTAATACTAAAGACCTATAGTTTATACTTGAATAGTTTCATGCTTTGAAGTGCTTGAGACATAGATCTGACCGATTAGGGAGCTGAAATTGTTTATTAACATGATTTTAAATTACTATGGAGTTACGCTTGAGCAGAATACAAGACGAAACTGGCCATCGTTTATTTTTTTACAAGCCATTTAGTTGTAACTGACCACCAAAATAGAGGAACACAGTCAGTTTTTTAGTCCAATTATGTTTTATAGAAAACTATTTTGATATTTTGATTGTTTTCATATTAAGATATTAAGATTCATTGGACATTGAAATTTACGGTAATTGCTAAATTGTGACACATATGAGCCCAACTGGCTGTGGCAGCCAAAATAGCTATGTTTCACACATGGATTGATCGAATTTAAAATACTCAAACAATAGCAAACCATTTCCTAGCTCACAATATCCTATTTCCATTGATATTATTGCATTTATGGCTTTATTCCAAAAGTCCACTCATGGTGTTTGTTGCCCAACTTTAGCCCACTGGTAAGTGATAAGCCCAAGGACTGGACGCTTCTATCATAGGTACTATCATATTCATTAAATATCATCCATCATATCATTTCAGCAGCATGAAATTAAGATGAATTTTGAAATAAACTATACACAAACTTTTCTGAGTAATCCAGTGAACAATCTTTATACTGATTTTACTGTAGTAATGTAGGTGCTTCCACATTCTGCATTCAATTGAGAGTTTACTTGCATCCAAGTGGACACACTGGAGATCATCAAAGAACTGGACTTGAACTGACGAGCGTTGTAGGCATGTTCTATGAACCCATTTAACTGTATGATTTCATCCGATTGAAATAGTGACACTGCATATAATTATAGCAATAACATCTCAAATGGATGCTGAGAACCATGCCCAATTCGAAAAATGCCCAAAATGGCTTGCATCTAAAATATCGGAAAGAATTACAGCTTGGATGAGCTTCCATAGCCATCTGAGGATCTTATAATGTATAAATTTTTGACACAAGATATCATTAAATGCTCAAAAGCAATCGTTTAGGATTTTGAATTGAAATTAGGATACCTTAGTACAGAATATTTATACGTCACGAATTTTATACGGATATTATTTATACGACATTAAATTTATACGATTTTGTCAGTCACCAAGAAAATAGAAATTCGGTTTGATGAATTCAGTTAAAAATTTGGAGAAAAGAGAACGGGTCCACTGAGCAGTAAGCCATCAGTATCCCTTATGTTTTGAGTATCAAGTATTCTTTTCACTGCGTTAGCGATACCAGCTGCAGACCATCCATGTAAAATATTTCGCTTTCCTTCTGGTGTATTTAAAGTAAGTGAAAGCCTTTGATATAGTCTTTGCATGCGGAGTTCGAAGGACAGCTTTTCCTGTATTTACTTTGATGTCATCTATTCGTGGAGAAATTTTAAGCAATAGACCAGTTATCTCAGCACTAATAGACTCAGCACTAGCATCCTGTTCAATAGGTTTCAATGTACGGTTGACAGTCAGATCAAGTGGCGACAAGAATGGAAAATTTGTACGACACATAATTTATACTTCATAAATTTTATACGACATGAAATTTATACGAAGAAATCAAAATTCGTATAAATATTGTGATGTATAAATATTCTGTACTAAGGTATTTTACTGAATTAATTTACCCCATTCAGATAGGGCAAATGGCCAAAAAATCGGTTTTCAGCCCATAACTCATTTTGTGAGCATTTCAGGGCATATGTTTATTCACAAGTCGAATATAAACATGAATATTTCGCTTCTTTTTGAGCTATGAACGCAGTCTTTACGACCTTCGTGTACCGATTTATGAAAATTATCCAATATGAGGCTCGCGCATGGCTCGAAAAATCAGTTTTTCGCTCATAACTTTTTCCTGAGCATTTTAAGGCATATGTTTATTAACAAGTCTAATATAAATATGGTCATTGCGATTCGTTTGAGCCCAAAATCGAGTTTCTACGACCTTCCTGGGCCGAGATACAAATTTTCACCATACGCGCCTAAGGGCGTGGCATGGGCGTGGCCCCACAGGCATGTGTCTAGCGATACAAAAGTGGTACTTAGATGATTCTGGACCGGAATTGCCTGGAGAACAACCTCCAATGGTCAAAAATTCTGGACATCGAAGTGCATACACAACTACACGCTGCTACTAGAGTACAGTGGTTGGTGGAATACTCATATTAAAGTATTAAAATGCAGCTATGTGAAATGCAAGAAAAAAAATTAATTAACATCGTGTCATCGTAGGCACTCCCTTTTACAAGAGAGATTTGTTAAATCGGTTCAATGAGAGCAAAGAATTTAAAATCAATGATAACGAAAATACGCAGAACAGGTAATATAAGATGTATCATACCATTATGCAGAGCCTGAGACGAGAGTTTCTATAACTGAGCAATAAGGACCTTTGCTTATTAATGTGATATCAATAGAATTATCTATACGTTAATACTAAAAGGTGGAACGACCCAAAACGACCCAGAACGACCTAAAACGACCCCCGGAACCACCGAAACGACCCAAAACCACCCGAAACGATCCGAAACGACCCAAAAACATTATTTTTTTCTATAATATTTTGTGGAAAAATACTAAAATACGAAACAAGCCCGAAACCAGCCGAAACTCCGAAACCAGCACCGAAACCAGCTGATATTTTACTAAAATGTGGAACGACCCAAAACGACCTGAAACAACCCACCCACCGAAACCACCCAACCCACCCAAAACCACCCAACCCAAGCGAAACCACCCAACCCACCCGAAACCACCCAACCCACCTGAAACCACCCAACCTTCCCAGAAACACCCTACCCGAAACCACCTACCCCACCCAAAACCGCTCCAAAGACAAGTTTGGGCGTGTTGGGTGGTTTCGGGTGGGTTTGGTGGTTTCGAGTAGGTTGGGTGGTTTCGGGTGGGTTTGGTGGTTTCGAATCATAGCTGCTGACCCCTGAAGTCCGTTCAGAGCGAGGGAAATCCTTGTACTCCGAGAAAGTGCTTAATACTTTGGTAAGTTTATTTTCATGAGAGAGCCCAACTGGCCGTTTTTGATAGTTTAATTTCTCGAGGCCTGTAATAGGATGGCAAATTGGGCCATAAACAGGGCAAAAAGGACGTTTTGGAGAGCAAGACTCAAAAAAGAGGCCAAAAAGGGTTGAATTGATGGGCTCCGTGGGTTCAGTGGTTTCAGAATGGGTAAGGATGGTTTCAGGGCGGAAAAACATAAAATAGTAAATTGAAACAGTTACTGTAAAGATAATGAAAGTTTAGTATTAATTAGTATAAACACGATGACAATACGAAACAAAACACTCTGAAACGTAATATTCTTGAACAAACGATTCGAATGTACATAAGATAATGGCTTGCCCGCGCGCGCCCTTGCCTCCGATTGGCTGTCGCAACGTAATTGTCCAATGGGCGATAGAATCTCCCGGGTTCTTCGTAAATGCCCCTCGCATAACATTCTGCTATTGTTCAGTTCACTTGTGTTTGGTGTTTTCTATTTCTGCCATAGTCAATCGCTCACGAATGAACAAAGGGATATCAAACATTTTATGTAAAAGGGTAAAAGGTGGCGCCGTTTCAATTGAAAATTTCTACTAATTCACATTTAATGTTTAATGTTTACTTACATTAATTTTCCATGAAAACACAATGAAAATTTTCCATGAAAACACAATGAAAATCTGTGTTATTAGCCGATCACAAGCAAATCAAAATTTACCTACTTTCTCGCACAAATAGTGCAGCACTGCAAATTACAAATTTAAAATTACCAATTTTCCCGTGAATAATTATGTACACAGCTACAAATAAAAAGCCCACGATTTATGAATGGTACACCATACATCAAGTCAAAACAAAATTGTAGCAGAGTGACTAAGTGTAAATTATAACGAAATTCAATTGAATACGTGAATACAGAAAGACGTATGTTTGAAGCTTTTCATAGACTTCACTGGTAGGTAGTTCACGTCCTAGTTTGCTCTTGAGTTTGATCTGCAGTTTGCTCCCTCTCATCGCACTGTTCCCCTTCTGATTAAGGTGGACTGCAAATAGCCTGCCTCTCAAAACACTCTCTGATCTCCACCTCAATATCCATAAACCCTACCCGCACAACATACACCAGACATTGTATCAGATACCCTAGTGATAAACACAAGAAGTAAACATACGCATCCACTTTATACGTGTACACCAGCCACAGTAGGATCGGTAGTACCACAAGGTACATCGCTACTGGTGTAACGATGGCTATAACTGCCTGTTTGCCGCAGGGAGTTAGAATACCTCGGGCTAAGAACTCATCACAACTCAGCAGGATAAGGGACAGTATCAGAGCAAAAGTTGCATGTCGCACTTCTGCCATGACAGCCGGGTCTTCAGTCAGGGCTCGAGTTATTGGACCTGCGATAGCAAGGTATAATGCTGTTGTGAGTAGACTATTGAGCAACAGGTTCAGGACTCCTACTTTTACTGCATCCTTGACTTGTTCCTTGCTCTGTTCCCCCATCGCTGTGCCGACTAGCATTGAAGTCGCGTAGGCTCCTGCAAATGCTGGAGCGTTCAGAAGCTGCTGCATCCTGTCCAGTAAAACCACCGAGGCTGCTGTCACGGCACCGGACACTTGACAAACCACAACTGTGATAGCCACAATGGCCCATGTTGCCAGCATGCGGAAACTAGAGAATATCCCTAGCTTCACCATTCCCGGCCAACCCTCGAACACCTGCTTTATTTCCAGCTTAGGAAAGTCCAGTTCACTTCTTTTCGCTACACAGAACGATATCAAGATGAGAACGTACAGTAGGGGACCCACAGTGTTGGCTAAAGCCAACCCATAAACCCCCCACTCCATGACCACAACTGTGAACCAGCACAGGAGCACGAACAGGGGAAGAGCAATGAAGAGGCTCACTGTGAGAGAAACGAAGACATAGTCGAGAGACACCAGATATCTGACGAGAAGCTCTTTGAAATAAATGAACAGGGATCTCGGAGCAAGCAGCATGATGTAGAGACTAGCCACTTCCTGCACTGCCTATAATGATAATGAATAAAAAAGCATGTTATTGACAGAACATATAATATCGAATTCCAAATATCGCCCATTCAACATTGTTTCGGATATCATGAATATCATATGGTGCGCTTCAAAAAAAGAGATGAACACGAAAATCTAAATTACTGGGCGAAGCAATCTAGCTCAGTAGCCCTTCAAGCTGTTGGATATCACAGCTTAATATTAATAAAGGGGCGATATTTGGGCTTTGATATTTATCAAAGTCCAACTATCGCCCCTTTAACTTTATTTTGGATATCATTAATATCAGTATCATCAAAAAAGGTTGGAGAAGGCGAATATCTAAATGAAGAGCTAGGAAGCAATAGCTCCTTTATATACCGCTAAGCTCTTCTATAAAAAGCTTACCTGATCCTCTCCAAAGAGTGGCACTAGGTAGCTGGTACACATGTAAGGACCTAGCAACACCAGAAACAGGATGATTCCCTGTAGGGAGCATTTCACCAGGAGCAGTCCCAAAGCTCCCTTTCCTCGGAGGGCAAGCAGAGATCCAGCATAACATTCAAATACCGTGCTGTACCCGTACATGATGGTATAGATGGTACACATGTTGACTTGGCAGGCAATGCCAACTCCTGTTACGTAGTAATCTGGACCTATCTTAGCTGCGTAGAGTACGGTGACAAACTCACAGATGAAGGCCAGGAGGATGGTGAGCGAGATGGGAATGTAGAACTGCTGGTAGAACTTCTCCAGGGCAAGGAATTCTTTTAAATTCATTTCTCTGAGAAATTAGAAGACGAAGCTCATCAGATCTAAGGATCAGTTAATAAGAGAATAAGGATCAGTTAATATAGGATAATCAAACACCCTCAGGATACGTTTACATGAATTATCACACGAGCGAAGCGAGTGTGATAATTCGAATTATTGCTCGAGCCGAAGGCGAGTGTGATAATTGATATAAACGTATCCTTAGGGTGATTGATTAATCTATTATATAACGTGAGAAACGGGCGGAGATTGACACTGGTTTTCCAATAGGAAAGCGAATTTAGAAGCCTTTAAATATAAAAATCCTTTGAACAAGAGGGCTTGAAATTGATTGAACCTTGAAAATATCAAGCTCCGAAGTGGCCTGGAATTTTATATTATAGAGAGTGGCTTTATAAATTTAAATTTGCCAAAGAAAGTATGAACAAAAAACCAAGTCCGGAATATTCATAACTTCATAAACTTTGGTCATATCTTTTGAATCAACTAGGTACTATAAAGTGATTGTCGATTGAAATGTATAACAACGTCAATATTTCTCAAGCTAAGACGAAACAAAATAAAAAGGTCATATAGTGTGTAACGCCTTGAAGGACGCACATTTATTGGAGAATTGCGGGCACATTCAAACAACTGCCCGCAATTCCACCAACGTGTACACTGTGCAACGAATGTCAAGTTTACAAAACAAGAAACATCACGCCAATGCAACAAAATATAATGTGTATACGCTCGTGTATCATAATATAGACATGTTGTGAGGGTAAGTGGTCCTTGTGGCACGTGCGTGCGCGGCTCATATAACGAGTATACATAAACTCATGAAACCAAAACAAGATAACATAATAAATGTTTACACTGGTGTATCGTTATGGAGTGAGAGTAAGTGGTCTTACTGGCACGTGGGTGCGCGGCTCATATAATGACCAACAAGTATACATAAACTCATGAAACCAAAATAAGATAACATAATATACATATACAATGGTGTATCGTAATGGAGTGAGAGCAAATGGTCTTACTGCTTTCCTGGCACGTGCTTGCGCGGCTCATATTACGACTAACGTGAGCGGTGATTGCATAAACTCATGAAACCAAAACAAGATAACGTAAGATGTATACACTGGTGTATCGTGATAGAGTGACAGCATTGACTTAAAAGTCAGATTTAAATGAGTTTTCATTGTGAATAAATACGAATCACAAAATTCTAAAGGTTTGATTTTTGGGGTGTGATAATTTTTCGAAGGTGTGATAACTGTTCTTTGAGGGGTGTGATAACTGTACAGTTATCACACGCCTGGAAAAGTTATCACACCCCAAAATTTCTAAAATTCTAAAATCTTATGTAAAGTGTTTATCGACCATCAAAATCAATTTTTGAAGCCGTTGTATAACAAAAGTTATCGGAGCAAGAATTATATAACGATCGTTATATAATATCAGTTATTTGGAATACGGTCACGTAATGACAACAAGAACGTGAACTACCTGGACCTCAATATTTCTATCCAACCAAGCAAGGTTATTGTGTCTGTATATAACAAGACCGATGACTTTAATTTCTCTGTATTTTCCTCAACATTTCCACAGAGTAATATCCCTCTAGAAGTAGGCCATAATGTATTCTATAGTCAAATCCTTAGGTATGCTAACATTTGTACTGAATTAGAAACTTTCCTCTTCAATCTTAAAAAAGTTTTCCAAAAACTGATTGAAAGAGGATATAGTAACTCCAATCTTGTAGACATTATTAAACGTTGCCTTAATAAGAATAGCTTAGTTTTTCAGAAATATGCAATTTTAGATAACAGTACAATTTTAGATCAATTTGTTTAGGTATTGGCACACGAGGTTCTTCACATTCTGTACTGGATAGTTGTGCAGCTTGTTGCTGACCTTGAGCAACTTACTGTATGATTACCCTGGGACTGAATGTTGGGCTGGACAGGCAGATGCCTGTAACCTCACATTCATTTTAACTTCCACTTTCAGGTTTTAAATAGCGTTACATTAAGATGTTTCACCCGAATTTAACACTCATTGATCTTTTGCCTCTACTGAACTCTTTCCTTTTCCTCCCCCTTCCCTCTAAACTGTGTTGCTCAGGAATCCGGAGTCCTGGGTGGCCCAGCCCTGCAGTTGTAAGCTGTGAGGGGTACGTGGGCCGAAACCCCTCCGTTTCCCTTTGTCACCTGCTGATGGTACACCTACATCGCAGATGGCAGGGAGACCTTACAACTGTAGGGTAACCGCTGATGATTCACAGTTTAGTCTCTTCCGCCTCTTATGTCAATCCTTGAATTAGAAAATCGATGTACAGCATTTTGTTATGTTTGTAGTATACCCATACACCTTTATAGATAAGACATTGGATTTCAATCCAGCCCAGTGGTTGGTGGAATATTCATAGTAAAGTAATAAAATGCAAGAAATTAATTAACATCGTAGGCACTCCCTTTTATATCTTCACAAGTTCACATAAGAGAAAATTGTTAAATCGGTTCAATTAGAGCGCAGAATTTAAAATTAATGATAACGAAATGCAGAATAGACGTATATATGCATTATGCAAAGCCTGAGATGAGAGTTTCCTTAACTGAGCAATAAGGACCTTTGTTTATCAAGGGGTTATCAATAGAATTATCAATTTAGAGTTCGAGTAATTGATTAATTTAATAATAGATACAAATAAAAATGTGCCTCGAAAACCAATTCGCCAGATTCTGAATAGTTTACTAATGTTCTAACATTTTACTCTCACATTCGGAGTGTAAAGGCCTTGACATTTTTCATTCAGTTGATCGATTACTCCAAGATTTTCCAATGAATTTGACAGCACACCGACCGTTTGAAAATTTGCCCACTCGTACAATATGCCAATCTAACGCCGCCTATTATATAGTAAGATAGTAGTACTGTCTATCTGCACTCGGTATCTCCTGAAATCAATGTACTAATCAAACTCGGCTTCTCCTCGAGTGCTACGTGCTGTAATTTTCACTCGCCTTCGCTTGGTGCTATTACTCAATTACAGCAACAGTACCGTTAGATTAGCGTATAAGAGTGACTGGGATATGGGAATGACCAAAAACTGAAAAAATTGGCTTTTTGATCGAAAAACACATTTAGAAAACGTCGCACATTTTAAGAAGCCCCTCAGCTATTTCAACAAGAAGTTTATTGAACTGTTAAACTTTTAACTTTTTAAGCTGTCATCTCTATATTTTAAAAGTAAATATATTATGGACACGTCTGTTGAGGAAGAGCAAGCCATTGAATGGTTAATAAGTTAAGACTATACTATATTAAGGTTGCTTTTTAAATGAAGAAAAGGATTGTAGAGTTTTAACGGCAGCTATGCTTATTTGCAGGCGAGATTCACTGGGCATGGTGAACTGGTAATTCAAGAATTTCTGAGATTGCAAATTTCATTTTGAAACACAGAATAATAATATCATATGTAAATTTTACTGTAACTCGCACCAAAAGTCAGAACAACTGCCCAATGAACACTGTCCAGCATGATTCAGTCAAAGCATTGTAGTTTGTATTTTTTTAGACACTTCCTAAAAATGCCTAGAAAACTCATACTCACAGAAGCACTCAGAAATGATAACTATCCAAGAAGCTAAGATTGATGATAATATAAGGAAGGCAATTTATGTGTAACAATTGTAAGGAATTGTCATAATTTGATGGGAAGTGGGAACATATTTTAATTAAGTTTCTTGAGGGGCTGAGGGCGAAGTGAGAACAGCCAGACTAATAAAGTAATGAACCCACGAACAGGCTTATGGATTAACCGAAGAACTGACAAAAGTACAAAACCACAGACGAACAAACGTACAGATTCCCTAGACTTTCCTTCACACGAAAAAAATCATTGAATTCGACGTTGTCGGACGTCAGCCGTATTTGCTACCTACCACCTTGCGTCCTTGCCACACATTTCACAACCCTAAAGGGTTCTAATCCCAATGCCAGCTACCAACCATCATCCACCAATCTGTCAAGTTCTTGTTGGTGTTTCAGGACCATTAGGCTGTTGAATGTGACATCAGTGCCATGGTTTAACCCGCCTACCTACCTGTCCAACTCTCTGAAATAATAGTTTCTCCATAGATGTAAAGAATATATACACTCTACATTGCTCCAACTGTTTATGTATAATGTGGCAGAGGCCTGAGTTAGTGGCCCAAGATGCTACCACCTGCCCTAATGGACACCGTGTTTGTGTGTATGTATGTCTGTGTGTGTGTTCCTACTGCCCAAGGATGGCTCTCTCCCTCTCCTATAGACCTTGTACGCGAAACATACCGTACCCAGCTTTAAGTCATTAACATTCACCACTGCAAAGCCTGGTAATGACATCAGCCTGGCCGCCTATATATTCCCAGATCTATATATTATATATAGTGTACCCACACTCGGAGTCCTAACCACCTGTCCCCTAATGGACACGAGACGGCTGTGTGAGTGTGTGTTCGTCGGCCTGTCTGTGAGAGTGTTCGTGAGGATGTGTGCTGCTGCTGGGTTACTTTATATATAACGTAATATTCGTTGGGCTCCGCGCGTTGTTTCTGTGTCTGTCTGTTTGTCTGTGTGGTTGTGTAAGTGTGTAGGTTTGTTTCTGTGTCTGTCAGTCTGTCTGTGTGGCTGTGTAGGTGTGTAGGTTTTTTCTGCGTCTGCCTGTCTGTCTGTGTACGGATGTTTCTGTGGGTGTCTGTTTGGCTGTGTACGGATGTTTCTGTGTCTGTATGTTTGGCTCTATACGGATGTTTCTGTGGGTGTCTGTTTGGCTGTGTATGCTTGTTTCTGTGCGTACTTTTGTACTTGGACCCATGATTCAACATAGTACGTTTACGAAGAAATATTAGCACAAAGCAGGAATTCAAATTCAAAACAAAGTATGAAAAGCAATGCGTACTTGGATGCTTGTCAGATTGCCGATACACATTGTAATTTTAAATGAGAATTGAATTAATTGCAATTTCAATGAAATCCTTGAATATGTTCTGTAGTCTATTTCAGTAAATACTTAAATATACTCCCCAGTCCCCATTGCATTTCCACTCCGTCCTCCCCCACAAATCCACAACGACCGTTGGAGGGTGCAATCTTCTGCATGGTATATACACACAAGGGACCTAATTAGTTCTCCACTGAGCCTAGCTCTTGGTCTATGACGTCAGCCCCACATTAAACCATGGTAATACCATCTCCCTACTCAGTCTGTTTCTCAGGCTCACCCGGGACATTTCGTGTGTAATAATATACAGAACATATATTGGACTCATGCCCAGATCCCAAAGCACAGGGTCGGTTCGTGGCTGTGTATAAATTACACAACCGCAATACACGCGCACATTCCATGGGCTTCTGGGGTCCACATTGGTGTAAGGTTATGCCATGGGGCATGGACATTGGACGCATCATGGAGCACCTGATACTACTTTTTTACATTATACTTTGCTTTTGCAACGATTTTTGTGCTCTCTTATCTATTACTGATAACGTGTATATAACTGCTACCCAGCACTGCATTACTGTGTGCACATTCTAGCGTGTATAGTAAATACCATACAGTGTACACGTCATCATGGTCAATGTGGGTAAAAGTCGTCAGCAAAATGACAGTGAAATGGTTAAGATTATCATAGGTAAACTGACGGGGGGGGATCAGGGACTAAGTGCAAGACACGAGGCCGCGGTGGGTGGTGTTTGGCCCTTGGCGAAATCACTTAGTCCAGTGTACTAACTGAGGTGGTCACCTTATGGGAAAATCAAAATCACTTCGTCCAAATGGCATATTTTTCCATATTTGGGCATTTTTTTGCCAGATGACGTCATAATTTTGGGGTGGGTCCCCACAAATTGTATTAAATTTCAGTTAGTACACGGGACAAACTGCTCATCTTGGGGTGGGTCCCTACAAAACATGACAAATTTCAGTTAGTACATGGGACAATCTGCAGCGTTTTATGCTCATTTAGGGGTGGGTACCTTCAAATAGTGACAAATATCAGTTAGTACAGGGGACAATCTGCCGCTTGGATAGGTTTTTATGCTAATTTTGGGGTGGGTCACTACAAATGGTGTCAAATATCACTTAGTTCATGGGATTATCTGAAGGGGTGGTGGGTGGTATTTCAAAATTGGGCAAAAAATCACTTAGTACCCCTCGTGTCTTGCACTTAATCCATGATCCCCCCCCGAAACTGATAGACAACGCTGACATATCTGTAAGACCTATCATTTCTTGCTTTGACAGTTTTCAAACTCGTACAATCAATATTCAGCGACTCAGTCAATTTACAGTAGTATTGCTCGAAAGCTGCGCTGAGTTCCTTGGAATCTCTCTTTCTGATAACAACGGGTATAAACTGTTCACGAAAACATCTCTTGTGAACCGCATCTATCTCGGTTTGATGGCGCTAATGCCAGCCAAGTGCGGTGAGTGCGGTGAGAACTACGTCAATGAGTATGATCCTGACACTCCGCCGTTCTTTCATTGTTTCAGGTGCTTTAAAGGGGCTCATTCGTGTGAACGGAACAGAGTACTGCATCAGACGTTGTCTGCTTTGGACACACCCCTCTGGTTTCGTGTGGCTCTGTGACACGTGTCATGTGTTTGTGGACCCTATAGAGCCCAGGAAACAAAGATCACGCCACACTTCAGGGACGTTTTCCTCTGTTGAGAATCAGTCTGTCAGCAGTGCGTCTGATATCTCAAACGTCGCCCTCGCGGCGGCACTTTCCTCTACTCAAGCTCAACAGCCCGAGGATCCCCCTCCTGGATTACCCCGGCCAGCTCCGAATGAGACTCACTCATCTGCTCCGGACTGTCAGAGATTCTTGAACTGGAACTGTCCTCATGGAATCAGCGGTAAGAAGCAGATTAACGGACAGAGCTGTCCGCACACTCATCCCAGAGTCTGCTTTCAGTTCAGAAATGCGGGATCTACTGGGAGGAATGGGTGCAAGAAGGGTGAAAACTGTGCCTTCTTCCACCCAGATATCTGTAACTCTGAGGTGCAGAACGGCAAATGCACCAAGAGAAACTGTTCGAAGTTTCACACCCGGTCTTCTAGGCGAGGAAATGAAGATGGAACTCATCCAGAACCACGCCCTCGTAACGACAGACAGGAGAACACAGGGCAGGTGAGAAACAGCAACAGAAACACCAGCTCGAGTGATTTTTTAGAGTTACGAAACCTGGTCGCAGGGATGGCGACCAAGTTAGAATCGCTCGAGAAGAAAGTGGACCAGGGTGCGTCAGTGTCAGGGTGCCAGACAGTGCTACGCCCAGCTGCAGCTCCACTTCATCCTCAACATCATCCCCAGATGATGGGCCCCCAACATCACCCCCATATGATGGGCCCCCAACATCATCCTCCGGTGATGGGCTACTCGGCTCCAGTGACCCACCCCATGATGCCTCTAGGAGTGTCCAGGCTACCCCAACACATTCCCTACTCTCTTCCCTCCTACTACTAAATGCTAGGAGCCTCAACCCGTCTGCGCAGAGTGTCGGCAGATGGAAGCTCAATGATCTCATTGGGCACGTGGAGGAGAAACGACAGACTGGTCAACTGTTTCCCTTCATCGCAATCACCGAATCTTGGTTGAAGACGTACATCAGTGACGCTCAACTCCAGATCCCAGGCTACAGCATAACGCGAAGTGATCGCAGCAAACGGAACGGTGGCGGGGTTCTACTCTACTCAATGTCATCACTTCCTATCTCTGTGTCAGAGTGCTTTGACGACGGTACATGTCAGGGGCTGTGTAATGTCTTCCCGTCCGCTAAGCTTCTAGTGGCAGTTGTCTACAGACCTCCTGATGCTAGCTATTCTAGTTTCTTTAACGTTCTAGAACATATCAGGCACACCATTGACACCCTCCCAGACACTGATTATGACATCTTTATCACAGGTGACTTCAACCTACCACAGATTGATTGGGAGTCTCTTCAGATCGTGAGTGGAGGAACATCTGAATCGAATTCGTCAGCTCAATGTCTGCTCAACTTCATGTCGACGCACCTGCTCAGTCAAATGGTTTCGGTACCTACTAGAGGACTCAACATCTTGGACCTAGTACTCTGCAACAATGATAGACTCATAGCAGATGTGAAAGCTGAATCGACTGAGATATCAGACCACGATATGGTGAATGTGTTACTGTCCTTCACTCCTGGTACTATGGAGGAAACTCAGGCTACATATCTCGACGAAATGAACTTCCGGTCGCTAGATTTCAGTCAAGCTGATTTCGACCAACTTAATGAGATGTTCGCAAAGGTTACCTGGAAGGAACTGCGAGACTCAGGCACATTCGAGGAATTTCCTGCCAAATTCAACCAAGCTATGCTCGAGATCTGTCTGAGTCTGTCCTCGAAAAAAAGCCTCCAACCGGAAAACCAAAGGTGTATAATTCCCTTAGGAGGAGGAAAGCGAAGCTAAAAAGCCGTCTCGCTGCTGCTAAGTGTTCAGGCAACTCGGCCCGAATCAAAGAACTGGAAGACGAGATTGGACTGGTATGCTTCGAAATAAAAGACGCTATAGTCAATCATCTTGATAAGGGTGAGAAACGGGCTGTGGAAAGAATCAAATCCAACCCAAAGTATTTCTACTCATACGCTAAGTCCTTCTCAAAGGTCAAGCACAGTATAACAACTCTACTGAATGATAGCGAGGAACTGGTTACTGACAGGAAAGAACTTGCTAATATTCTTCAGAAGCAGTTTTGTTCGGTGTTCAGCGACCCGAACTGTCCAGAAAAGTCAGACCCTTCCTTCACGGTGCCCCCTCTTGGTAGCCATGACCCAGAGCCTGTTGTGACGCTGGATAGCATTATGGAAGCTATATCTGAGATAAAGATAGATTCTGCCCCTGGTCCCGACGGTGTTCCAGCTGTTCTGCTAAAGAAATGTGCGGAGAGTCTCAGTGTTCCCATCCATCTTCTTTGGACGGAGTCCATGTCTTCTGGTGTTGTGCCAAGCTTCTACAAGAAAGGACTCATTACACCGCTTTTTAAAAAAGGTAGTAGATGTGAAGCGGCTAACTACAGACCTGTCACTCTGACTTCTCATGTTGTCAAGGTCTATGAAAGGGTGGTCAGAAAGCACATGGTACAACATATTGAATCCAACAGTCTTCTCACCGATAAACAACACGGATTCAGATCAAATAGAAGCTGCCTTACCCAAATGCTCGACCATTTTGATGACATCTTTGAAGGGTTCACGCGTGGCGAGGACACAGACTCTATTTACCTCGACTATGCAAAAGCGTTTGATAAAGTGGATCTAGGTCTCCTTGTTCAGAAACTGAAGAGATATGGATTTCATGATAAAATCATTGATTGGATTCAGTCCTTCCTTTCTAACCGGGAGCAAACTGTAGTACTTAATGGTACTCATTCTGACAGTGCTCTAGTTCTTAGTGGTGTTCCTCAAGGAAGTGTTTTGGGGCCGCTATTATTCATCCTGTTCATTAATGACCTGGAACATATAGTACTCTCATCAAAGGTGAGCTTCTTTGCTGATGACACAAGAGTTTCAAAACAGATCAGAAGCTACGAAGACTGTTTGTTACTTCAGGATGACTTGTTCCGTATTATTGGTTGGTCACATTCCAATAACATGAAACTTCACGAACAGAAGTTTGAGCTTCTGAATCACCTCCACAATCAAAGAAGCCTTTTCCTCGAACTGCCGTTCTTTGCTGAAGCATTGCAGTACAAGGTATCCGATGAGGAAGTACTCTACCCTGTTGAGAATGTAAGAGACCTCGGTGTTCAGGTAGCAAGCGATCTAAGCTGGTCAAGACACATCGCAAGCATGGTCACCAAGGCTAGAAGTACGCTATCATGGGTGTTTAGTGTCTTCAAAACTCGTGACAGTACTGTCATGACTACAATGTACAAGTCAATTGTAAGAAGTACACTAGAGTACTGCTGTCCCCTGTGGAACCCGAGCAAGATAACTGACATTCAACTGATTGAAGGGGTTCAAAGGACATTTACAAGTCGGATAGGAGGCCTCCGCCACCTGAACTACTGGGAGAGATTGGCTAAGCTGAAATTGATGTCACTTCAACGCAGACGGGAAAGGTACATCATTCTTATGATGTGGAAGATCTTCCACAATGTTGTCCCAAACTGTAGCAATATCAAGTTTAATTTGACATCAAGGCACGGTGCAGTAGCAGTTATTCCTCCTCTGTCTAGGTTAAGTTCATTAGCCAATCAGACGCTTTATGATAGATCTTTTGCAGTCCTAGGTCCAAAACTATGGAACCAAGTACCGAGCACTATTAAAGCATTCGATAAGTTTGACACGTTTAAAACCAGTTTGTCGAAATATATTGCTTTGATACCGGACAAGCCTCCGGTCGTCGGTTACAGCTGCAGCTGGTCTAACTCTTTGGTAGACTACTCACCAACGCGGTGGTCGGACCTCTGATGACCCTACGACTCTACGAAAACTCTACCAAGTTACCAAGTTAGTTACTTCTACCCCCTCATCCACTCGGTGCTTCCCATTAAATTACTCCACTTCATTGAGACTTGATCCAACCGGGTTAAAGCTTTATAATGCGACATGGCCATGTTGAGCAGCACTTCCATGTACTCTGGTTTGTAGATTAAAATACCCACTGTTTTATGTACTCTCACCTTTCCGACGTGTTATCTACTTGTCTACAAGTACACATGACGTTATATACATATTGGTATTGTGTGAATATCACAAGGTGTCCTGTTCCATGTGACGAGACTTTGACTCTGAGTAAAGAAAAATGTGGAAATGTGTGTGGGCACAAACAAACGTGTCGTAAACGGACAGAAAGAAGAAACATGATAGGAATAGGGTTAAGTTATGATTTCAGTGTTACACAAGTACCTTACATCTCTGGCTCTAAGTAAAGATTTAGTTTGTTGACCTGACAAAATCATCGTTTTCCTGATCTCATGGGAAATATTTACTCAGGGTTAGATTCCTGAATAGAGTTAGATTCTAAGATCGACAGTTTACTCATGCACTCTGACATAAACTCATCTCTAGGACTTCCGTCCACTGGAAATGTACAATATAACCTCTACAATCTACACACGTGTACACATTACACTCATCCCTAACTTCTACTGGCTGCAACCTACCTACACTTCTATAGGCCTATTAGAATACACACTGACCTCTTTACACCTATACGGCTTTGGTTGTTACTCATCTCTTCTTCCACTACTTGACCATGCGCTTCTCATTCCACACATTGCACCAATCCTCGCTCACTTATTAAGTTTAACTCAGTAACTCATGATGGCTTCTTTCATTGCTTAACCATACGTTTCTTAGGTATTCTACACATTAAGACATTCATCATTCATCAATCCTCGCTCACGTCTTCCACTGTTTGGCCATGAAAAATTTCTCATTCCATACATTACATCAATCTCCTCTCTTGCTCACTTTACTTATCTCTACTTTATTACTTGTTTACTTGACCATAAACATCTCTTTCCTATTTGTTTTCACAGTCATTGCCTTACATGATGCGTCACCAATTGACGGAGTCAGCCTATCACTCCTCATCAATAAATCTCCCGGCCCTCACTATCACTCAATCACTCATACAGCCAATATTTAGATCAATTAAATTGGTTATCTCCTCAAATATCACAATGAATCAGCGCTTAAAATACCAAGAAAAAAATCACAAACCTTGATTCATATCTACAATGTTATATACCGCAACGGAAGCTTTTTCCCATTTTCTCATACAATTCCAAAACTGTCTCGCGGTTCCAGTCAGAAGCCACTTTTTGGTAGGTCGTTTTAAGTGCATATATCGTATCATATCGTAATATTCGATGTACAATATGAGTGGAGTACAGGCACAATAACTGTGCTTCATAAAACGACAAAAAGACAACCAGTATGTATATTTTCCTTCCTGGTCGCCACACTATATACGCACTGAAGGGCTTAAGTTTATTGAATCAAACATTGGCTTCCACCGTGCCTTGAGACGAGACACTATGTAGTATGACATAGCGAAACCATCGAATGAAGCCCTTGTTATAAAGTTATAAGCGTGTAGAGGCGTCAGCTCGATTGGAGGATGTAATGTATCATTCTAGGGTTGTGTGGGAAACATATATTATGCGAGTTCTTCGTCATATCAGCCGATATTCTGATATTCGGCTGCGGTTTAGCTCACCCGTAGCATTCGAAACATCGTCATGGCATTGACCAATCAGTGCATAAGTTTTAAGTTAACTTGAACTTTTATTGGTAAATGTCAAATGAACTTGTTGGCAAGCTAAAAACCGTCGTTGATGAACCTTGATGCCATTTACTATGTAGTATATTGAGAAACAACATGGTTCAGGGAAGATTGACGTTTCTAATATTTTTGTGTGCCAATCCTTCAAGAGGAACGATGTAGCTAATAAGCTGAGATAACAATACAAACATACTTACATTGGAACTCTAACCTTCTTTGTCAAATCAGAGGTTAAGAGTGAATTGTTAGAATGAATTCTAACAATTTTCTCTTAAATTCGTCTACATTTTAGAACAACAGTGAAACAAACTAATGATCGTGAAGTTAATTAATCGACATGAAATCCTTTTTCAGGTGACAACCTGGGCTACAACAGTTGATCCCTTCTCCTCCTCGCCCCCTCCCTCACCCTCTCGTTTGGACAGAAGATCACGTGAGGATGCAACGTCACGTGATCAGATGCGTGAGCAAACGTCACGCGATCAGATGCGTGATCAGATACAACGCGGCAACATATCACGTGACCAGAAACCACTTGACCACGGTCAGCAAATGATACCTAGGGAGGCTCCGCGGGACCCAATAAGCCCCCAGGAATTCGGACCCATCGTTCCTGCAACTCCCCAGGGTAAGTTTTATCTCTACCACTGAAGTGCTGATAGATAAAATTATTCTTCTTCAATTATTCAACAAATGGAGTGATAATCGATATCTCTGTCTAGTGATAACAGAAGGGGGGGAGGGTATTGGACTATTAGTTTATCTTGATACCTAGGAACTTAGTAAAGTAGTAAGTTAGTACTCTGTTATTCCAAAACCTGTTGAGATTCCTTACTCTGACGTAGATCGACACCCCCTCATTCCAAAATACCGATTAAAACACATCTCTCCTCTAGGAGAGATCGAGGTTCAATGCCTCGAGAAACGAGTTGAAACGAGTGAGATTCCCTCGAGTCCTAACAAGAAGAAAAGTCGTTGTAGAGAGCCCGGTGGAAAGGAACATCCCTCCTCTGGAACATCACCACAAGCTAGCACCCCTCTCAACCCATCCTGTGTCAGACCCCCGTTTTCTGGTGTATCTTCGACACGAGCCCTGAATTCTGAAAGCCAAATATCTACCATCCCTGCGACCAGACCGCCATATTCAGAAAGCCAAGTCTCTACCATCCCTACGACCAGACCCCCATATTCAGAAGAAACACCATTGCAACCCCCATATCCAACAAGCCCAGTAATTCGAGGCCCACATCCGAACTTGCGGGCAACTCGCAGACCAAACAGCAGCTCTGCAGTAGCATCAACTAACGATTTGATACCCAATTTAGACCCTGACCCTCTACTGAGTCATCACCACCAACCTTCTTATTCTTCTGTACCTGCTTATAGCGATCAACCAGCATCCCGACCAAGAGATGACTCTCAGACATCACTCAGACCTAGAGATGAGTCTCACAAATCACCCCGAAGTAGAGAAGACCCTAAAACATCTTCCCAAGCTAGAGACAGTGCTAGTTATCAGACACCTTCAGAGCCTCCTAACTCTTTTGGTGGCGGATCTGCAGCCACTTCTGATGTTGAGTAACCGTGGGGTCTCAAGATTAACGTACGTGGCGTATTACGACGCGCGATGTGCTTTTAAATTTCTTTGTTGCGCGTATTTATGGGCTTTTATTGCGGAGAGTCAAATATTGCAAATGTATTTTCCATACAAAAAGCATTGAAGCAAATTTGCGAACTGCAAAAAGCACAACTAACGCGCGTCGCAGTAATCCGCGCACGAAAAATTTGGGACAGCACGGTAATGCTATGATACTTGAACTCTTAGAACGCTACAAAATTATATAGTGCATTATGCTTCTTTGGTTTCCATTCGACTTTTTGAGACAATTAGTACATTAAGAACCTTCTCACTTTTCGAGCTGTTCCGCCTTCCAGCAAGCCGTCGTGGCATTTAGTACTGCTCTCAAAATGAAAAGGTGTTTAATCAAATGAATCCCTTCTAATATTTTGAGAGCTGTGCTAAATGAGTAAATGCTAATATAGAGTAATAGCCCCACAACAGCTTGTTATAAAGTTATAATTTCTCTTTTCATTCTTTTACTTATATTTCAGTTGTCCCACCCCGGAGACCACGACGACCAGCACGGCGTCCAGCACCCACTGAAACCCACCAATTATCTGACCCTGAAGTTCGCCACGCCACCCCGGGAACTCTTTCTTCTGACGTAAGCCACTCTTCTAGTGAAGTTCGCCACCCTGTGGCTGGAGTAAGCCACCCTGTGGCTGAAGTAAGCCACCCTAGGGCTGGAGTGCGTCTGACAAACATTCCTCAAGTTGAGAACCAAGACTCGTATGAGAATGAGGATGAGGATGAGGCTGATAGTGAAGATGCGATGGGGGAGCTCAATGAGAAGGACCATCAGATCATCGAAGGTAAGTATTTTATTATTTTGGGTTAAATTTTAGGAAAATTTGTGAAAAACTGTGATGATTGCTTTTGATGATGTAGAGCGAAATGGTCGGCAGGGAATTTTCCACTAAATTATTAATTAACTTATTGAGTAATTGAATTCTCGAAATTTTCGATAACCTTGAACAAATTAAGTCTCATTACACTGTAAAATTTGACCCATTACTTTATTGAATGCCTTGAGCTCTTGACCATAATTGTTAATTTCTCGATACGCCAATGATATGATAAGAGATCAAATGCATTTGACAACGTTGCTCGTTAAATTAGTCATCAAATTATTAAGGTTTGAAGTATCATCGCGTGAAACCTGAAATCATTGACATTACACGATTTAATATTATAGCCTTCTAACTTTCTCGAGTACGCTAATTACCGTTAAAATGGTAGATATAGGTACTGATTTAATGGTTTCCTTTTGCAGAACTGAAAGAAGCCGAAGAAGATTCAGTGAATAGAGTGAAGATCTTCATAAAGAATGTTCCTGATCGGCCTACCACAAGTGATGAGATAGAGGAAGTCCTGCTGCAACATGTTGATAAGGTGGGTTATCTTTTTACTCTGATCTACTTTCCTATCCACCTTATTAACTGCTGTACTTATAATTAACAATACGTCCAATTCACTGGCTTTCTGGTTATAATATACCTATTCTATATAAAAACTTGAAAACGAGGAAAGTAAGTCATCTTCCAATGGAATGCCCAGATCACAGGGTATCAACCAATCACAGACGAGAAGCAAGATCACGTGACCCATGACCACGGACCTGTACCACTCTTTACCTGTTCACAAAACATCACAATATATTTATGTCATCAATTCGCTGTCTCAAACGTTACAGTGACGTCAGCTCTATCGTTACTTTGTTAATATGCGCTCACAATAAATAGGCGGTCGCAATGACGTCATTTACATTGTGCGCGCTGCCAAATTATTGAAAATAATCGCCTATTTTTCGCGCGTGGAGGTGGTACATGGTCTCTACAGGAACCCTGTGTGTGTGTGTGTGTGTGTGTGTGTGTGTGTGTGTGTGTGTGTGTGTGTGTGTGTGTGTGTGTGTGTGTGTGTGTGTGTGTGTGTGTGTGTGTCTCACTCGAGGGTTGTACTCAAAAGAAGCATTCACACTCCCCATGATATAACGTGGTTGTGTGTGACACCAGGGATCCACCAATCAGCACACAGTATGGTACACATCCTGTGTGGTGATTGGTTGAGACTCCACGCGCTGTGGGGAGAAGTGATCCGTTGATGATAGCGGGCGAGAGAGGCTGGTACATGGGGTCATGGGGTATGTGGCTTCAGTGTGTTGTGTGTGTGTGTCCACTGTCCGTCACTGAGGCCAGGCAAGTACAGGATAAAAAGTACCTTATTACAGGAAATGATGCTTACAGAAAATGGTCCTACATCTCACATACATGAAATTGGCCCTTTTTACTTTTTAAGCCGTATTACTTACAAATCGTACATAAATTAAGCCCCTTTTGAGGCCTCAGTACCTAATTGAATTAACAATGTTAACTTAATTTACTAAGGCAATCCTTGTCCAGGTACACGAGTTGATACACGACAAACACCGGGTTATAGCTGATGTGGACCGCGGGGCTGGGTGTCAGGACTTTGCAAGGAAGTACAATGGAAAAACACCGGACTACGCTTGGTGCAATGGTGCTGGAATACCGCTCATTGTCGAGATTATTGACTGATTTTATGGTGATTTGGGAGGGAAGTATAGCGCCTGAAAAACGAGGCAACGGGAAAAATTCTTGTTTGTCCACAGACACTGTTTGTTATCAAAAGTTTTGAAGGGAGTTCTTTAATGAGATAAACATACAGTGCAATATAGTTTTTTAATGAGCATGAGTTTCTATTGAAATAATATCTTAATATGTTGGACTTTATGATTAAATTTTCTACTTGATATCATATTTAGTTAAGTTAAATCTTCAAAATTTTCCGGTGTTCATTGTTAACAATTATCAAATTTTTAATTCATTTCATTAATCCCATTCTTTTACTTTCCTCTGAGGTCAGTTCAATCTAAATTTTATCTTAGGTAGTTTAATTTGGACAAAATAATGAACATGAAACATCATGTATTTTAATCTGTCGTTGATAGATAAGAAATCAAGACAGATTTGAGATTAGCCTGTCAAGCTACACCACATGTGACCATTATATAATTAAGCTTAATATAAAAGCTTTATTCAGCCTGTTCATCATGAATATATCGAAACAATAGGTAGATAAAATCTTCCATGGAAAATTCTACCGACCAACGTGCACCATGTAAGGATTGATGGGTATTTTGCTACTTTAATTATGAGATGAAAATATGTGCTGAGTTTATGCGGCACTGTGTTGTTATGCAAGAGCACGCAATGTATAGACGGCGTACATCTAGTATAAATTCAATGCTACGGAGGTATTCGTTGATTTTGCTTGGATCAACTTGCACTTGCATAGTTACATACTGTTGATTTTACAATTTTGATAGCGTTATCGACGCACGATTTATTCAGAATAAGGGGCTGATGATCAATCGTAAAGGAAGGCGTGGTAGGAGTAGCAGGGGCTCATCAACACTCGTCAAGGAAGGCATGGTAGGATTAGGAGGGGCTGGTCATCACTCGTCAAGGAAGGCGTGGTAGAAGTAGGAGAGGCTGGTCTTCACTCTTCAAGGAAGGCATGGCAAGAGTGGGAGGGCCTGGTTATCACTCGTAAAGGAAGGCGTGTTAGGAGTAGGAGAGGTTGGTCATCACTCGTCAAGGAAGGCGTGGTAGGATTAGGAGGGGCTGGTAATCACTCTTCAAGGAAGGCGTGGTAGGATTAGGAGGGGCTGGTCATCACTTGTCAAGGAAGGCGTGGTAGAAGTAGGAGAGGCTGGTCATCAATCGTCAAGGAAGGCGTGGCTAGAGTAGGAGGGCCTGGTTATCACTCGTCAAGGAGGCGTGGTAGGATTAGGAGGGGCTGGTCATCACTCGTCAAGGAAGGCGTGGTAGAAGTAGGAGAGGCTGGTCTTCACTCTTCAAGGAAGGCGTGGCAAGAGTAGGAGGGCCTGGTTATCACTCGTCAAGGAGGCGTGGTAGGAGTGGGAGGGGGTGGTCATAACTCGTCAAGGAAGGCGTGGTAGGAGTAGGAGGGGCTGGTCATCACTCGTAAAGGAAGGCGTGTTAGGAGTAGGAGAGGTTGGTCATCACTCGTCAAGGAAGGCGTGGTAGGAGCAGGCGTGGTCAACAATTGTAGTGAATAATGACTCCACCCGCAGTGGGGGGCTTTATATATGTGCCTGTTGACACCCAATCAAACATGACGAATGCACGCATTCCACATTCCAACCATATGACGTTGACACCATTCGTATGTTATGACGTATGACGTATTGTGATTCGTACGCATTCCACATTCCAACCATATTACGTTGACACCATTCGTATGTTATGACGTATGACGTATTTTGATTCGTACGCATTCCACATTCCAGCCAAATGACGTTGACACCATTCGTATGTTGTGAAGTATGACGTATTTTGATTCATTCCCATTAAACTAGATGAAAGGGCAAGCCGTAAGGACCTCACAAGATTATTCACTTATTCCACGGCTGAGAAACGAGAGAGTTGGTTCTGAAAACAAAACTGCCAAAAGAGCTATGGGAATATAGGACAGTGATCAGTTCTTTCTCCTTGTCTTTTCGATGTACTTTTTGAAGTTATTTTTCGACATATGAGCATCCATACGTGAAGAACGGTCTGTATTTTTGAAATTATCACTCAGCTAGGTTTAATTGGCATGAAATCTACGCGTTTGAATGATTTCAGGTGAAAAGTAGTGTCAACATGCCGTCCAACTTTTGCGAAAACATCAAATGTCACATACAGTTGCGTCACGCGCAATGCAAAAACTATGAGGAGATATTATTTTTGCGCGGCGTAAATTACCGCGCGGCGCCGCGCGCACCTCCCCTTAGCAGGGAGGAAGAAGGAAAGAAATGAAGCTGAGGAATAATTCCTTAGCTTCCTATCTTCCCTTATTCCTTCTCATCCTATCCTTCCATTTCAACGTCAACACAGTTCATCATTTGCACGTAGTTTTTCTCCTCACCGCAGTCAGCAAGTGAAATTATCAAAATTTTATGCCACAAAGTTACGTATATCTTGAGATATGAAGATATGGACGCTGGAATTTTGAAATTTCGTAGCTTTTTCGTGAATCTGAATGATATGGAAGTTAAACGTCACTTCATACCTCATAAGTAACAAAAAATTTGATTTTATTTCTCGTTGACAAAAATTTCACGTGGACAAAAATCGTATCATGTTTTGAATAATTTTAGCCGGCCCTTTGGACAAAAGCAGTTATCAGACCAAGATATTTCTCTCTAAAAATCACGAATACTCAGTTAATTGCAACAAAAACCCAAATCGAGATCGCGTCTATAAAAAATAATACCATGATTTATGTCTTGCCTGACGTTGTCTGGCGAAGAAACGTCTCGCAATTTATGTCAACGAATCCTGTTGCCCTTGTATCGCATCGTTGAATTTCAAATTGAAATCCTATCTCGCCAATGGCAATTGGAAACCCTCGGAAAATGATAGAAATCTGATAAAACACGATGGGGTTTTACAGATCGGATTGTGCAAATCCTTTCGGATGATGCAATTCTGGTTCAAAAAGACTAAAGTCAAACTGACTATGAAGTAGTGCGACAGTGGTGCCCAATGTCAATGTGCAACGTTTTCAATAATTTGGAAAGTGCCTTACGACGGATCTCCGGTCATTGCATCGAATCTAGCACTTTTTTGGTTAGGAATTGGTTACATTTGTAAAAATTCCATAAAATTTTCTCCATTAATTATAAAATTTTTCTGGACTCTTTCATCATTTCATTATGGTTCTGGTGCTTACTTGCCATTGGCATTGGGAGATGTGACAAATTACAAAACACATGAAACCAATGAAATGACGAAGGAGTCCAGAAAAAACAGAAAAACTTTATGTATGACCATCATTGGGAGAAGTGAGTATTTAACACATGAAACCACACACCTCCTTTAATCGGATATGCATGTATGCTCGCTTGAAGGTGAAGTGAGTCAAATTGGTAATATGGCTTATATATGGAAAGGTCATTGTCCAATTTCCATCTTCAAGTTAGCAAGTTAAAATTGCTTCATTGCCTGCAGACTATAGTATGCAAGAGAGATTGTAACAGGTGTGGGAATTGGAAATTTATTGGCCGTCAAAATCAAAAGCTGACGCAATTGCAATGTTATGATAAACATTTATCTATTCTTCTATGGTTATAATGGGTGACTATGTTGCTAATATTATTAAATTGCATGAAAGCATTGATTCTGACGTCCTGCCAAAATATATTATCTATAAAAAATCTCGTGTTGTCCATTTAAGTGCAGGTTTATTTGATTTTTTGGAGTCAAATCCTTTTACAAATATACGAATTCTAAAATTCACATCAAAGCGGTTCTGTCAAATTCTGTCATAAATCTGCCTCCGTGCCCCGTTTTAATCCACCCAGTACAGTTCAGAAAATTTTCTCTTTTAAGGTCAACGCATCAGTTGATCCGTCATGTAAGGCCCCCGCAAAAGCGGGGGCACATCACTAAACCCGCTTAATTAACCCCCCTCAAATATGACCAAAGCAAGAAAATGGCGAAATAGTGCTGGCATTTGTGTTGAAAAATCACCGTATAAGGCATCGCGGAATATATTTATATATAACGATGTGATGGTATTATTATTTCCTCACCAGCTATGTCGTGATGCACCTTATTTAGGTGACGCAAATCAGAGAACCACCGCACTTACAGTGCACAGTTATATATTACAGTACATGGAATTATGGATATATGGGGGAGAGAGTTGGTGGTGGTAGGCTGCGCAATAAATACTTCAATAATGTATGATCGAGCTTTTATAAATCTACGCATTTTACGTATAAAGCAACATCGCACTCATTTTCTCACTCAGGCTCTCTCTCTCCCCCCTCTCCTCGGTGACTCTCGGTGTTCCTTATTTGGGAGCCTTTTAGTTATGTGATTTACAGCTCAAAAGCACGGGCTCTGCTTCAGGAAGCTCAGTTGCTGCATGAACGCTTTTCGTGCGCGTGTGCTCTTGGGAGTTGTTATAATTTGGAAGTTGTTTAAGTTATTTAAGTTAAGTTAAGTTTAGTTTAGTTAAGAAGTTATTTAAGTTAGAAGTCGTTTAGTTACTTATTTTCATTCCGAAAGTTATCACGTTTTTAATTCCTTGTGATTGATAACGATTTGAATTTTCCTAGGAACTTTCTTAGTCTTATCTGATACTGATACATAACTTTCATTATCTTAATCTACTTATCTTCATTAAAGTTAAACCACCGGGGAAGATAAACGCATCTATATTTCCCCATGACCGCCAGCATTTTTAGGAGTAATACTTGCCAATAATAGTAGGCGGTAGACTCATGTTCCCAACATAGCTTAGAATTCCTTGAATGTATCAAGGCTCCAAACCTGTGTCTGCAATTTCGACTTCAAATGTGCCCATGCGCAAAATACCCGTTTAAGCCTTTTATAGGAAACCACTACACGCCGTTATTTTCATGAAACGTTTTAGATCAATAATTTAAGGGTAATTTTATTAGCATAGTCTTTGCGTGTTGTACCATCTTCATCCGGCAATCCGTTTGCTGTGGCATTCGTTTCGAATAAGAGCGATTATCGTAATCTTGACTGCAACATTTTTCCTTGTTTAATTTTAAATTTGTTCTTTAACGAATGAACGTTAAACTTCAATTTCATGTTTCGTAAGATATAAACTTCACCTTCTCTTCCTCAAGGTGCATGAGGATCAGGAAATAAAATTCGAGTTACTATTTATATCAAGATGGGTGCTATACAGTCAAACAGGCGTGGACGAAAAATAAAGCGGGGCAAAATATCAAAGTAAGTTAGCTCTCTTAAATCTGTTATACTTGAATCGAAAGGACTGTTCGTGTTCATGAACATGGGCCTATATTGGGTCCATCCATTTTGGGATACCTCCCGAGGGCGGTATTATCAGTTTCTACCATTACTAATCGAATTAAAGATTTTCTTTTACATTTCTAACTGTCCGTCAATTATAATTTTCTGAAAAAACTACCTACCATGAGATTATGCACCCTATGTTCTGGGAGTGTTCTTTATAACACGTATAGTCAATAGACCCATGAAATTTCATCATGATTTTCATTTCTCGAACTCGCAACACCGTTAAATAAATAAGCTAAGATACGCAGGCAATCTAACTACCTAATAAAGTAATAAACGTCTTTACCCTCAGATGCCAGTCATTCGAGCACTTTCTCCAGCGAACAAAGCGCTTCTCCAAGTCCGGACAGAACTTCAACATCTCTGTAGATGAAAACCTGGAGCAGGTATTGAACTATTTTATCTTGCATATAATTATAGTCTGATTATCATGATTTAATCATATTAATATAAAGATTAAGATAATGAACCTTGTAACGTCTAGACGACGATCTTTAAATGAGTCTTATACTCGTAGAGTCATAGGAACTCTGAGAGTATGTTTTGAGGTGAGATTGAGTAACTATATATAGTTTCATGCTCTTGCGAAATTTTGCAAAAAGGGGAAAATTATGGAAACCTTAGCAGGGAAGAAAATCCCTCATATTGGTCACTGGTCCGGGAACAGAGCCCCTGGATTTTTGTATTGTATTTACTTTTTATAGAACCTGGGAACGGACATTTGATAGCATGACATTTCGTCCCACGACACGTCTTAATCTCGGGTCGTGGAAATTTTAATTAAGATTACGGCCAAGAATTTCAATTACGTCCGTGAATCGCAATTCATTTTTCGGCTTTCAGTAAATTCCTTTCCCACAGTCTCAGTTCTTCATTAATTTGAAATTAAAATGATATGCTCAAAATAGCAAAATTAGATGCTGTGTCATTTCTCAGCAAATTATAGTCAGCTGTCATACATTATTTCACTACTAATAATACCTAATGCATGGTGCATTTTGATTTAATTAAAGAATTAATATGGAACTGGAATGGGCTCTGATGCAAGTACATTATGACCAGATTATGAGAGGGATCATGGGAATAAGATCTTTCTTGAAGGTTCTAATTTTTCTGCAGGCTATGCAATTATAATGAAATCCCATGATCGCTGAATGTCTTACAGTTACACTAATGAAGAATTGCCATTTTTTACTCCAAAATAGCCATTATTTCTTAATCATATCAGTCACATTCGTCTTTCGTGAGACATCTCATCGGAAATGAATCACGTTACTGAGAAAAAAGTATCTTCCCATTTGCATTGGGATGAAATATTGTATCTCAAAACTTCAAAAGTCAAATATAATATTCTCGCAGGTGCTGGTATCCTTCAAGATGACAGTTGTTCGAGGGAACCAAGACAAGAACGATCTGAGTAGCCCCTCCTTACAATTGCCTCTGGAGTGCCAGTGTAAAGCCGTGTCAGATTCAACAATAGCTACTTCAGTGTCAAAAAGAAGTAAGTTTTGATGTTTCGTGTTCCGATCAACCACAGTAAAATGTTGGTACATATCCTGGCCGCCATCCTGATCTAACTCCTATCCCAACTTTGTGTTTTTCAAATTATCAGGCCTAAACACCTCCCTCCCTGAAGATTTCACGCTTTACTTTTAGTTAATTTTGAAACGGTTGTATCCATGCCTGACAATATATTAATCATTTCCAGAAAAGAAGGTCAAGTCCTTGCGAGGGTGTCGGAGTTCCAGTCAACTTCACGACTCCTACGCTGCCAGCTCATGTATAGGTAAGTTACAACAGTTTAGAAGTAAAATATCTACTTCAAATAAATTTGGAGGGTTTTGTTGCGGCCATTTGAAGTCCAAATGCCTAAGGATGGGTTAAATTCATCTAGCTATAGGTCAAGGTGCACCAACCCAGCTTACACAGACGTCCACGAATTCTGCATCGTACGTTTAAGAATGACGTCATCGCATTATCAAAGAACAGTGTTCTGTGAGAACACGTAAACCGTTAATTTAAAGTCTGTAAAACTTCAGATGCAAACCAAGTTGCATTTGCGTAAATTTGCGTCAAAATTTATGAAACCTGCACACGCAGCTTATAATCTGTTCGGAAAACTTTGCAGCAGCCCTTTCTCTCTCATATATTGACAATTTATTACACGGACTATGTGGTTCTTTTAATTTGGACACATATTTAACAAAGTATCCGTATATATTATGCTTAGGTAGCCGTGACGTTAACTTTGAGGGGGACGTGTCACATAGACATGTGCAAAGTGGTAGAGCCATATAATTGCTGATTTTAACAGTAAATGGGCTAAATATGGGCAAAATATAAAATATTCATTTCTAGGCAAGGGGCGGGGTGAAATTATAGATTACTTCTTTTATAATTATACTCATGATCTGTAAGTTATCCGTATTTGGCTTGGGGGTACCTACTTTTGAATTTGAATTAGGCCCTTGGTTCTGAAACGGACGTTTATGGTAGTAACTTATTCTCTTTCTTGAAATACTGCTATACTTAGCAAACAATCATTGAAAACCAATAACTATTTCAGAGCAAGACAGTGCCATGATGTCAAGTTTTGCTTACAGCGCTGAGTCCTTGACAGGTAAATATAAATTGACGGCACAATTTAAGGCAATAATTAGTTCTATCGACTTCCTGTGACGACTTTATAACTGCAAGTTTACCTCAACAATTTAACCTCATTGCAGTTTATACATAGCATTATATACTGGGGTACAATTATTGACGTAGATTGAATTTGACCTCAAGGAAGTCGTTAGAGGTTGACGCGCAATACTATGTCGTTTCAGGAAGCCCAATTATGAATTTAAGTGGACCTTAGATTATTTAAATTACATGTTTACGAAGATAATCTGTGAATCGGTTTGATTGATAAACGTTAATAGACACTCTCAACAAGCATAAGGCAGCCTAGAATATGAGTTGGTTCTCATTGTGGTGAATTAACTCAAATTCAAAATAAATTGAATTCAATTCAAATACCGAACCAAATGAATCCTAGAAAAATGACAAATCCTTACTTTCAGACGTGACGTCCATGTTCACAGTGGAGTCTGTGAGTGACATCAGCGTCGACTCAAACATGTATGACATGTTGAATAAGTGCAAGGTGCACGTGCAAACCACAGAGTCGAAGAAGGGCACGTTGTCGAGGTCCCAGACAACCCACAGCCATAGTACGTGTAGCGGGTATGTTATATTTTATACTTTTCTAAACGCAAGAAAATATCTTATATCTTTTTAATTTAGAAAGTTTCTAAACACAAGAAAATATCCATTTTGAGCACAAGACGATAATTTAATGCATGCAATAAACATCTAAACATCTAATTTGCATCTAGACTATCAAGTATCACCTTGTTTGACTTAGGAATTATAATTTAAACACAAGGAAATATTTTGTTCCTCATTTCTTGAAATGTACGCATCAGCAATAAATCTGCACATAAAAAAAATCCTGATAATAGACCAAAAATGATTAAGATTACAATGCCGGGATATTGTGTCTTGATCAAATCGTTATCAGTTTTATGCTGTACAAAAGCTGGTAAAATGTTATCACTTCGAAATATATCACCCAGCGATAACAACATCGCTGCATAATGGATATATCAATTGATTATTGATGTGTCAATTTTGTGTTGGGGCAATTGCTGGTTGTTTGGTGTGTTTTGCGTTCTGCTTGACCGTCATGGTGCGAACTAACGCCGATCTGTTTGAGCTGTGGTTGGAGTATTATTCTGATTTGATCGATAAGAAATTCCTGCGTGAAGAAGTCAATAGAATTGTGAGGTCTAGAGGGTCAGGAATCCATAGACCAGTTTCGTTTCGGGCCACCACCCGTAGATTAAACCGGAAAGAGGAGAGGTGAGTGGGTGAGGGAGTCAGAGAAAAGTTGAAGCAATAACCGAAAGGAAACTACCGGTTGCCATTTTCCACAGTCAATAAACTCCGTAATGTTTTTCCAAAACCAAAATTTTCGGTTGCAGCTTCAAATCGAATGCAATGAAAAACTATGCTCTATCTTTTTTGTTCAAATCTTTAATTTTCTCCTTCAGGTCCTCGGCAGCTACCGCTCACGGAGAGAGCCTAATGCGCAGTGTGGAGCAAGTTAACCTAACAACCTCACCCCGTCACCTTGGCAACACGCTAACCTCACCACCCGCGGAGCAGCTGCGACCAGATACCCGCGCGCTGGCGGGACTCATTACCCGGAGCTGTGTGGATATGAGCCAGTCGAGCAGGAGCAAAGCCATGCGGAGTTGTTATTCCAGCGAGGTGAGACATCTAGTTAATAATTTGTTTAATATTCCATGTTAATTTGATTCCATGTTAATTTAATGTTCAATTTGCTAGGAAACCGGTCTATCGAGCATAACATAATCAATTGAACGTAGTTTAATTTCGACAAGGATTGTCTATTGCTCTAGACTATTGCCTATTGGGACGATGAAAAAATGGCTTCGAAAGTATGAATAACTGAATACCAACTACCGAGATACTTCTCTCGACTCTCATTTTTACCAAGTTATCTTGCACAATACTTGAGAGTAGAGAGTGGGCAAGCAGCCCGCAGTATATAATCTCGGGTTTTATCAGCACAGAGGTAATTTATTTTCATATAATAGGCTGGGTAAGATAATTATAGGTTGCGCAAATCTAAAGTGCGACTAACACCCCCAATTTGTCGTTGAGGACCCCTCCCACTGAATCAGTGAATCAACCCCCGCCATAAAACATTTCCTTTTTCAACCACCTACAGCTGTAACCCGAAGATGGCATCAATTTATTCCGTAGTCATAACTCATATGAATACATGACACAGTATGCTTATGTACTTATGTAGTTATGTTGGCACTTTATATAATAGTTCCTTAAGCTTATTATGGAGGGTTCGTTCATTGAACATTATTTCTTAAAGTTTTTAAATTGATCTAATATCATCTCGGTGCACAGTATTTGGAAGGGGCCAGCAGCAGGCAAAAATGGACATACTTTTGTGATTTACTGCCTTATATAGGGCTAGGGAGGTATCATAAAAACCTCTTAAGAGAAAGTTATATGGAATAGCTCTAGGAACACGTTTGAGCACATTTGAAGAGACCAAACGCAAAATTAGGAAGTGATCAGGATGATATGGTCTGCAAACGTCTGGACTCTGGGTGTGGGGAAGGAAATGATTATGAAGCCCGCATGAAATCTCACTGATTATTTACCAGAAAACGAAGACAATTCTTGGTCGGGAAACAAATTCAATTAATTGTGCTCGGAGTTGGTTAATAATAATTTGAAGTCAGTGCTTTTTGTACAACATAAAAACAATTTGATAATGTCTGGTGTTTTTGAGTAATTATATCATTTAAAGACTATTCAAATTATTGGATAACTTCTTAGTCCGGGTGGAGCTGTTTAATAAATATTAACAAGATAAAATCGTGCACCAAAATATGTGCAATGCAGCAGAAGCTCAAGCATTTATGATTTGAAATTCAGCTAGAATTATAGTTTAAGCTTTTATTGATGATGTGTATATAGTCTTTATCAGAAAAACCGTTCCTACATTTCAGGTCTAATAGAGTAATGATAATAGAAACAATTTAGGTTTTCCTCAAGTGAAACAGCTTTCAAAAAAAGTAATCTTCTATTTTCCTCCAGGACTCAGGGTTTTTGGACGAGGATGGTACGGCCTCAGTCTCCCACATCTCCTCCTGTTCAAACCTCTCTTCTCTTGTCAGCGACACACCCATCGGAAAATCAACCAGGTATTGATATATGACGAGAAATAGTAGGTTGATGCATGTGCGCGACAGACGTAGAACCGAATATTAGAAGTTATATCTAAACACAAGGATATTTTTCAGACGTTGTGAATATTCGAAATTATACATCTAAACACAAGGCTATGTTTTTCAGACATTGTGAACATTCGAAATTATACATCTAAACACAAGGATATGTTTTTCAGACGTTACAACTGGTGGAAACGCACACTCTCCAAAGCGAGCAACAGTACTTCCAGCCTCTCCAGTAAAAGGACCGAGAAAAGCTGCTTTATACTCGACTCACCAAAATCAAAGGTAAGCCTTGTGATTCTGAACTATTACTGATTTATTGTTATAACTAAAAAGCACAATATTGATCAGGTGACCGCTTAAAGACATTAAGTCCTAGGAGAGGTTAAAATGGTCCAAAGATGTTTCGATTTTTGTCCATACTCATATATAAGGACATTTAAAAAGGCTGAAAAATAAGGGTCACTAAGGAGATGTTAGTAATTTTTGGGTTCTGAAAACATTGATTATAGAGGTGATCACGATTTCCTAAATACTCTGAGGATGATTTAAATTCATTGTGCATTAAACCGTCACTATTATCACTTCATCTTTGATTCAACACAAGATTGCCTGATGGAATATATCATTTTAAATTTTATAAATATAATATATACTGCATTAATTCATGTGTGAATTAATTATAACTGTGGGAATCTGTGCACTTCATTACGTCCTGCTGACGTTATACCAAACTCCATGGTCACTGCACATGACACATGTCAGGGTATTAATCAAAAGGTGTATTCTCAACACAAACCCAGATTGCATTGACTTCACTTCACATGTCAAGGTATTAATCAAAAGGTTTATTCTCAACACAAACCCAGATTGCATTGACTTCACTTCACATGTCAAGGTATTAATCAAAAGGTTTATTCTCAACACAAACCCATATTGCATTGACTTCACTTCATATGTCAGGGTATTAAATTAAGAGGTGCATACTTTGCATTGACATGAATTCACATATTGGCCCATATTGTGGAAGTTAATATGAATACACATATTCACACGACTATAGCTTGATGGGAAAATATCTGATTATAAGCATGTTGAAGAATTGAGGGAATTGAATCTATTCCGATAGGATTCAAAGATCAAAAGAGTCAGTAAAGCTGATCCAGTAATTGATTAAGGATATTCCTGTTAGTTACTAGTAATTGATAATCCCTTCAATATAAAACCCATCAATAAAATCTGGGGAACAGATAAAACTTACTTCCTCAATCACTCTTTCCTGAAATGGATAAATGGATAAAACAATTCTGGCAATTTTAGCAGCTGATTTCTCTCATTACTTCCTCCTTTGCAACTCAGACATCAAACCATTTCACGAGTAGTAGTAGTAGTTATCAGTATAAATAAAATCAATTGACCGTAGTTTAAGTCAGTGCCAAGTGATTAAGATTATAACCATAAATTCTATCTTTGAATGATATAACTGGATCAATTAATCGAATTGATGGTATATATATATGTAGGAGTATGATGCAGCTGACTCAAAAATTGGAAGTAGTTCATTGGAAACTATCATTTATTAAATTTCATTAACGACCGCTGGGACACCAAAATATCTACCTAACTACCTGGAAACTACTTGCTAAATATGTTTAAATATATATATTCAAGAATCTATGTCGATGATCCTGACGATGTAAAATAAAATGATTGAGGAAGTCTTTAAATGTATATGACATGGGCATGCCATGTTATTAGCAGAGCAGCTAAAGTCGCATTGACATATTGCGTATTACAGCTTTCCTAGAAACTAGAAGGTATTGAAGAAGTCTAGATCTCAATACAGCCATCCTAGAAACTAGAAGGTATTGAAGAAGTCTAGATCTCAATACGTAAACTTGTAATGCATTAAACGTCTCCTTTTCCCACGATCATATTGAGTGATTCAGAGAAATTCTCAGAGATTGAGAAGGTGGCAGCGATTGTATGTTAAGACTGCTATATTTAAGACTGCTTTAACCACATTGACCAGCTTTGTGTAAATTAAAAAATCCCATTGTTTTTAATCTATTTTTAAAGTTTAAACCGGCCCCCGGGAACGAAATTTTCCCAGCATTCACCAAAATTTGGTCACATTCCATCACTGAAATCATGGATTATGAATACGGTAGCCTATTATTATTATCATATTTTGCATCATTTTCTACAACCATACTTTCAGCTTTTATACATAATAAGAGCTTTCAGCATGAATACTGAGAAATTATGCGAATTCCCTTCTGGCCCTTTAATTTAACCGGCCCTATTTGAACCGGCCCTGAGGACCAAAATTGAAAAGTGCATTTGGCCCTTTGTGTTTGTAACTTTAAATTTCTCTCCATCAGTCCTATCCATTATCTGTTGACCTGTTGTGCCCGACTCAAATGTGGGTTTTTTATAGTAAGTGGTCACAATACATCCATCTATCCTCATATTATGCAATATATATTGACAATAGCTGAATATAACCAATGTGATTGTGCAACCAATAATATGACACATGATGTGTCAGTCAAATGATATACGTATTCGAGAATATTCGGGGGCGTGAAAGATGGGATAGGTGTTAACTCATTATAGAAACATTTATAACATTGTCAAATGTCCCACGCATGTTTCACAAGGCCATATGATTTGTAATGTCCTAACATCTTGAACTATACAGTTTACTGTATGCTACCATGGGTTTTGAAGTTTTAAAATTGATGCCTATTTGCAAAATTTGCATCTGAGTGGGATAGGAAAAAATGATAGACGTTTCAAGAGCACAATATGAATCTATAATCACATCATTATCTTTGCATGACTTAAATGCAGCATCCCCCACGAAGGCCTTCGTAGGCTCTCAACGGTGGACAAATAAACAGGCAACAGGCATGTCAGCTCTGCAGAATGTCAATTACCACTAAACAGTTGTCAAATAGCTAACGGGATGCGGATATCAGTTCCATGTGAAGTCTGTGATGGAATTGTTTTGCAATCGCAAACCCATTTCCAAGCATGAACCCATTTCCAAGCATGAAGTAGATTAACCATCAAAATTAGGAAATGTAATCCATGAACATGGATCCATATTATGGTTCACTGTAACAAATTAACAAACCAATATTGGTAACCCAATCATGGTGACAGGTGACACATCAGACAGCGGACCATATTCTGGCAACCCATTCTAAGTCCCAATGAGCTAATTCCTTTAATCCCCTGTCTGATCTCTTGAGAAAAATCTATTCCTTCAATGCCTTCATTTTTAATGTGATAGTCCCCGTTTAATTTTAAATTAACCTTTCATTATTAACACTTTTGCACTTCACTCTGCAATGTTCATAGTTCTTAAATCCGCTCATATGTTACATAACTATAAACCCTCGGGCTGAAACACGATAAACTCTTCAGGCTACGTTCTTATCTGTGTGACATCAAATATAACAAATATAAACCAGGTTTTTAAACAAGTGATAATTTTCAGAACTGCGACTACTTCAAGAGCGAATTGACGGGTAACGTTCTCTCCTTCCGGAGCAAGAGTAACCGTCTCAACATCCGTCACCTGCCCGTCTCCAAACAAACTGCCATCTTGGTCTCCGCACTCGAGAGCTTCCTCTTCTCCAAATTCAGGTAACCATAGCAACCATAGAATTATTACATTGGATACTATCTTTGTACCTTTCCTAAAAATTCTAAATTTACCAATCAGCGAGCGATTTCACCAGCCATTGCGTGGATTAGTCAGTGTCGAGGTGATTTCAGGGTCAACCGTTGATAGTTGTTTAGCAACCAAGATTTCCATAAACGATACTTACGACAGTTAAAATTGCATTTATTGTCGATTTTCTTGGCACCAAAAAACTGCATTTTCATAGCATGTCCAAATTTAAAGTACGTGCTATCGCATGCAGCACCAATAAAGGAAATTTCACCGAGTTCACTCTCACAGAAGATTTGAACTCTGTCCAAGAACTTTATACATGTGTGACTTGTCAGTTTTATTGCTGCGTTGATCATAAGTAACAACTGCAATGGATGCGGTTCCTCAACATCACTAGAACTGGTCATATCAAAAGTCGATCTCACAGCTGCCTAGACCTGGTGACGTCGAAACCATGAAATTATTTTCAAACGCAACCAAATATGGGCGTATTTTCTAGACAACCGTACTGGTATGACTATATTTCAATGTCTCGACAAAATGATTTGAGATGATGCACTCGAATTGTTAAAAGTGACGTCATTATGAGGAGTCAGTAGGAGCAGTTGATGACGAAAAACTGCTTAATCTTGCACTAGAGGGCTCATTAATTTGATAAGGCGGTATAGACTGCAAAGCAATAAAAGAATAAACTGAGATTAAACTGACTGCTGTGAGATCGACAATCAATAGGCGTGGCATGAAAGCATGTAGAGTTATAGGTCTATATTATGTTGTTCTCACACATCCAGAGCTAAATCTCAAATCTGCAAACAGTAGAACTAGAAACTGCGCTTTGAAAAAAGGATTTTTCTCCTCAAAATTTCAGAAATTAAAACCTCGCCTCAATCTGCACAAACATTCTCCTTCTGCCATAACATTCCATGCACAATATTCTTACTCCATCCCCCTCAGAATATCAAGCGAACACCTCTGCAATACCACTAAATGCACTATATTCTAACAGTAACCCCATCCTTTCAGGATATCAAGCGAACACAAGGGCGTTGTATCACGGTGGTTACGAGACACGGACAACAACCTGCTCCAGCAGGGCTGGCAGGAGAGCCTCTTCATCTCCGAACAAGCGCTGGTGTTCATCTACCTGCTGGCTAACGACACCGGGCCCGGCTGCGAGGTATGCACATGAATTATACACATGAAATATCCATTAAATATCCATAAAGTCATACCCATTATGATGGTAGACAACCAGAGCAAAATACACCACCATGAAATACCCACAAAATGCCAAATAAAATATTTCCTTGTGTTTGATAATGTACGATTAACAAACGAATGGGAGTGTGATATGGAAAATTATCACACGAGGCGTCAGCCGAGTTTGACAATTTTCGATATCACACGATCCATGAGTTTGTTAATTGTATTATTACCCGACAAAACATAACTCCCTCGCACTCGGGTCTGACGACCCTCGTCTGAATTCAACGTTTTTATAGATTTTGAGTGCTCCTTCATAAAATCAACAATTTATTCAAAGATATTCTGCTCTATTATTCCGCCACTGTACAGTGGTTCTATAAAGGAGTGATATATCGATAATTATCACACTGGAGTTTGAGCCACGGGAGGGTAATAATACATCATAATGCATTGTTAAACACAAGGAAATATTTTATGGATAGTTCTTGAGGTTTTCGGTCTGATAAATAAGGTTACTCCAGAATGTATTGTATGGCTGATTGGCTGGGGAAGATTATTTCATTTACTTTCATCCGTTACTTACTCCTAATACTTTATTACAAACTTTTCAGGTGCTACACATTAGAGATCTCAGGAAACTCATAATGACGTGGTCCTTCGTAGCCTATTCCTACATCGGAACCGAGATAACCTACCCCATCACCAACTTTCTCATGGGTAAGGCATTTTCAAATACAAGGAAATATTTTATCGTGGATAATGAATGGGAAATTAGTCTTTTGATCAACAATTCATGGGAAATATTGAAATAGTAGTTAAATTTGAAATTGTCCACAACGACGTGACAACAAAATTCTGATTAAATTGCACTCATGTAGTACCAGGTGGTTTTAAATTAAATCGATTTAATTCAAGGAACGACCATCAGTAACTTATTATAGTTGGTGGTCCCTTTTAAATCAAATCTATTAAATCTCAAAATTTCATTATTTCCTTAAATCCTGGGCACTGAAGGCAATAAATATTAGAATATTAATCTATTTCATGGCATGATAGTAATATCGGTGGCTATGTTGATCCGGCAATCCGCGTTTTAATCCATTAAAAAGTTACTATTTAACTCGCGGGCCATTATTTAATTTTAGAATTTTGTTAAACTTATGCTCGTATGAAACTTCAACTAATTTAAGTGAATATTTCATATCGTATAACTTCCTAACTTTATGGATGCTAAATTAGTACCAATTTCCCCTAATCATGCCATACTCGGTAAAACCTAAAATACACATCAATATATACATCAATCAGTGTACACAAAATGTACATTGTACACTGAAATCACTTGACACGTCCGACTGTCTTAGGGTAAAATATAATGCGTGGCTTACGGGATTTTGTCCCCAATAATAATATATCCACCAATACAAAGATAATATAAACCTACGTGTATGTTTGTCACTTATAAATGAGGGAGTGGGAGGGCCTCACCCATTTCTTTCTAGTGCTTATGTCCATTGTCCAATAGTCTCTAGGACAGGAATTGTACGAGTTTTATATCACTGCCTTAAATATTAAATCATGCTGGACCTATTTCCTTATTTCGTTGATCACCAATGCAAGCTAGGTAGCAAAGGATAACGGCTCAGTTTATTCTTCCGTTATCTATAAGATCGGAACCCTAAGCCCCAAGATTTTCTTAAGCTATCAAGTAAAAGAAATTTACTTTTCAAAAACAAATTAACTAATCAATCAACTTATTTCAGGCGAGAGTGTGGATAGTTTCTTCCGGCGATGCCTTTTCACGAGCATGCACAACAGCTCCCTCATGCTGCTACTCAGTCAGAACAGAAGCTACTCCGCAAGCATGTACGAGGGATTACTCAATTACTCACAGTTACTCTAATTACAGCGGCGAGGGGTTACTCAATTACTCACAGCTACTCTAATTACAACAAGAATGTACAGCGAGGGGTTACTCAATTACTCACAGCTTCTCTAATAATTTTGGTATTATCTTCAGAGAGGACCTTTTGATCATTGTTCAATTACTCGCAGCTACTCTATTCTTGGTATAAATCTTCTGAGAGGACCTTTTCAATTACTCATAATTACTCTAATTGGTTTTTAATCAAAACCTTGTTACGTGAAACTACACATCTTATTGAATTTACTATGATGTGTGGGACTACTGAACTCTTCGAAATTAATTTTACTATTTTAGTCTTGATAAATGAAGTAAAAGATTATCTTCTGATTATCTTATTATTCTTTTGAGTTTATCGCAAAAATTTTCACGATTTTTCATAAAAGAATAAAATATTCAGAAATTTCACCCAGCAGGCGTAGATTAAACACATTTTGAGAGATTTTAATTTATTCTTAACGTTTTATTGCATATTTTTAATGGTGTATTTTAATCGAATTGTGACCCATAAATTTGATGATATCGGCGGCCAAGTATGTGGGCGTTGAGTTAGATGTCCTCGATAAATTTAAAGTCAGGTACCACCCCTTGATCCTATCTAATAGAGAATTGTTTATTATCGGAACATCTATTATTAGAATTTATTGACTGATCGTTACTGTGTCAAAAAGCTGAGTGCGCCCTGACATTTTCATTTATATGTATCAACTATCAATGAATCGCATCAAGATTTAATGAGAATTGAGTGGATTTTGTAAACAGAAATAGACGTTATTCTCGAGCAATATATTATTGAGGTTGGCATTGGAAATTGGTTGAATTCTTTGATAAAATCAGCGAAGCTTGATCAATCGAATGTTATTTATCATATCGGTAGCCAATGAATAAGTTGAGCTAACGTGTTTGATTTTTCACTTAATTGCTCTATTTGAGTATTGACATGCCATTTGTCAGATGAAGGGAGTGTCAGATGAACAGAAATAAGCTGTTTTAATTTTTTTGTGAGCACGTATTTGTATTTGATGAATATATTTGATAATATATCTAAACTATTTTTGAATTTGTATTGAATTCCACATTTTGCGTAAGTTTTTTAGAAGCGTGTTTTAATTTGAAATCAAACCCTTCGAAACAAGTGCATGACCATAAATCACAAGAAAATTCAAAATAGAAGTAAATGATAAAAGATATAAATAGAGAACAATCATGATAATGAAATGTACCATGATGAATGTTGATGAATGGCAATTTCCTCCTACTTAAAACATAATACCAAGCAGATGTTTTCAAGTCCCTCTTCCGAAAAATCGAATTATTACCAGTCTCTACAATTCATTCCGATCCATTGGCAATAACATCCGATTTTGCGCTGCCCGATTTAGCACTTCCAGCTTCGGATTTGGCACTTCCAGCTTCGGATTTAGCACTCCCTGCTTCGGATTTAGCACTTCCAGCTTCGGACTTGGCACTTTCAGACTCAGCGGTCTCAGACTTAACGTCTTCTGATTTGATGTCCTCAAACAGACTAAATGCTGATTTCAAATCAAGTGCTCGAGGCCGAATAGCAAACAAATTCTGTTCCTCTTCCGGCTCCTCCTGGAAAATTACAAAGAAATAAATGAGAAAAAAGGAAAATTTCCTATGCTATGTGGCCTATGCATGAGTCATTATCCCGACCCCTACAATGACACATTGTTAAATGTTTAACGATGATATAATGACGAAACTTAAATTTTGTAGAGTTGCTTGGCACAGCTGGCACTGGGCAGATAACTGGTACTTAAAGCAAATTCCTTCCCCGTTATCTAGCTGTCCTTTCCTGTTCTTAACCCCTTCCATATTCCTGCCTCATCCCGTCCTTCCATATTCCCTGATCCTAATCCCTTTCAAAGGTCATATTGCCTCCCAATCTTCCATATTGGGAATATTCCCTCCTAATCCCTCCCAGATTCCCTCCTTATCCCCCCATATTCCCTCCTTATCCCTCCCATATTCCCTCCTAATCCCTCTCATATTCCCTCCTAATCGGTAATCCCTCCCATATTCCCTCCTTATCCCTCCCATATTCCCTCCTTATCCCTCCCATATTCCCTCCTAATCCCTCCCTTTTTCCCTCCTAACCCCTTTCATATTCCATCCTTATCCCTTCCATACTCCATCCTAACCCTTCCATACCCAATCCTCATAACTTCCTCTTGATCTAATTGCTTCAGCCAGTAAATTTAAAAAAATTACATCAAATTTTGAAATACCCGTCATCTTTCAAAATAGCTCCACAAGACCCACACCCTGAGTGCGACAATTGGCGGTTCAACGTTCAAAAACTGTCACCATATTGATCTATGATAATGACGTCATCCCTTTTACTGTCAATTGCTAGTTCTCCCCACTTCCCCTTCCACTCAGACAGTACCCATAAACCAACGTTATTCTCCTGTAGCACCCATTGAGACTGTGAAGTGCAAGTCTATAAAGAACTTGTATGCCAATTTATCATGCCCGCTAAACCCTGCATATTTTATTATTTTGTACGTCCCACAGCGTTATTAATGGGATCCTAAGATTTTATCATTATGCCGAAAGTCTTAAACTGCCTTTTAGCTATTTAAGATTTTCTTAAATGAATGATTATGAACATAAAAATAAACGTGACTTGAGATCGTTCGTTTTACAACTAAAAGCTTTCCCTCTCATCTTTATTGGCCAATTCGAAATATAAAGATATCGATTATCTTTTCATGACAATGATGCACTTAAAATGTTTAAATTCTAGGTTTTTTACCCGATACTTGAATTCTAGAAAATGGATTCTAATGAAATTTTAACAATCTTTAATGCAAACTTGGTTATAAATGGCTATGATATAAATGCGATGTTATTTCTAACCAGGGAGTCTTGGTTTCTTGGAATTAGAAATAAGCAACGTTCAGTCTTTAAGCTTTTAAGCAATAATTCACAGTTTTTATTGGCATCAAAGGTAGACAATGAAAACCTTTTAAAAGCAACTGCTGCTTGAATAGGTTGGTATAGATAAGGTTGAATTTGTAAAACCGTTTATCTACCCCAGAATAGTGCTAAGGTAGTGCCAACGCAACAAAATTTTCAAGGTTTAAGAAATTGATTTAATAAAGCTAAAAATAGAAAATTTCCGAAGAAGATTCTCAAAATGGCTCGGCCAGGATACAAATATGATTATATGCATGGCAGAAATGTGCAGTTATTTGACAGACGTAGGTCGTATATGGGAAAAAAGAAATGATATGATAATCTAACCTTTTGGGTCTCGAGTGGGGGCACCTCCTTCCTCTTCGGGTTAGGACCTGCTCATATATCAGTTCAGAAATCTTGAAATCTTTTTCCGTTTACAAATTACAAAATACTAAAATTTGTGATTTTAGATTAAAAGTAAAATGTGGATTTATAATTTTCCCCCTAGAGAGCAGTAAAATTACTTGTAAGAGCGTATTTTAAGGATTCAAGAAATTTGCTTTTGTCATCCTTTCCCTTCATCTGTTGAGGTTATTGATCGACCTAGCGTGAAACACGTTAATATAGTTCAATTTTACACGTAAAATGTTTATGATTATTCATGAATTTTAAATTTCACCTAAATCTTTTTTGGCACAAGCTAGTTGTACTTACAGCCTGCTAGCAACCTTGAAAAGCTGCTGCCTGTAAGGTTGCAACAGGTAGCAGCTTTCCTAGGTTGCTAGCTAGTATTAGTCGTACGCGCGGGTCGCGCGCAGCATCTTAAATGTTGTCGTTATGGCACTTTTGACAATATTTTAGTGCGCGTCTCAATGTTTCGCCGAAGTGGAAGAGAATAGGGACAAATTGTGACAAAGTGCTAAATTGTCCTCACATCGAAAATATAACCAGTAAAGTTCAATGATGTGTTAATTTTTCGGTCACCCAGTTTGTCCCAATTATGTTTCAGCATGATGAAAACTTGTCCAAATTTTCCAAAAACATTTTCACGTACTCAGATTTCCCTAGATTAGCTAAGTAGCTAGATGATAAATTGCATCAAAGCACTTTATTGGCCTAGAAACCCATTGAATCGTAAAAGTATGATAATCTTGTGAGAATTTGATATCTAAAACCATTTCAATTCTCTCATTAATGGAGATCTACTGAATACCTGCAGCATGCTTAGTTATACTTAATTCAATCTGAGGCGAATCATGCATAACAGCAAATCAGCTAGCAGCTTAGCAGAGTGCAGATCATGAGTGCATGCAAAAGATAATTAGGTATTTCAATAACTTCTCAAGAACTGATTGTTACCAGCTACATATATATAATAAGACGTATCTACGCAAATCAAAACCATGGCTGTGTTACCATAGGTATATTTCCATGGATACTGAAGAACAGTCTATTTGTGATTCGATTTCATTGCACAGTGATCTTATAGTGGTAAATTTATTTCAGGTTATGACAAGAACGCTAATTTTACGTTGTTGATTCGATTTATAAGGTAGGAAGATCTACCAACATCCCTTGCAGCTCTTAGTTGAAAATTGTTAGCTTGTTCATTGGAATAATTTCATTTAAATATCTACATACGCACAAATCTAGTACGATTAACCATGTTAAAGAATGATAACACCAAACTTTCCTATCATTGAAAACATTAAACACCGAATTCAGTCTTTCTTGAATGATTAAAACATACAAATATACAGATGTTGTAGAAACACATGTGACATAGAAATCGGACAATCAATTACAAGAAATCAAGAAATCACAGAATCAAGGTACCACCTATCAACTTATGTTGAAATTAAGTGATTGTTAGTACAATATGTCCACGCCAACCCAGCATCATGACTAACTCATATATCAAAGTCATGTTTTCCAAAATATTAGAGGTGAATCCCCCCTTAAACTCTGGAAGACTTAAAAAGACTGAAACTACTCAAGCAGAGAAGGGATCTTCCTTTGAAATTTTTTTGATCATTCAGATTATAATTGTCAAATGTGATCAGGCTACCTCGCATATACTCATGTAATGAATTGCTGTTGACACCGATTCACTCTTTGGACTTTAAATTTGCCCATTGTGTCAAGTTAAATAGTGGGAGACACAAAGAATCGTTACATAAGAATACAGCGATAAAGAGTCTATACTAGTCTATCCATCGTAACTAAAGTGCTTACTAACTACTGACTAATTACCTAATGGCTTAGGTAATTAGTCAGTAGTTAGTAAGCACTTTAGTTACAATGGATAGACTAAACTCTTTATCCACTGTATTCTTATGTTACGATTACTACCTCAAAAACTAGCTGTTCACATAACTCAAGTATAATAAATATCAATGATAACGTTCGTAATATCCTACGAGAATGGATGAATTAATTAATTAACAAATTAATTATGCAATTTATTATTGACATATATTCGGCACAAACCAGCTACTTAATAATGCAATACGTTGGGTTTTTCCTCGATTTATGTCTCTGGATCTCTTTCCTCAACAATTTCTCACACTTCTCGGCCTTATCATCAAACACAATCGACAATTTATTCTCCTTGAAATTAATCTTCAACATATCCCGAGTTAGCTGACTTTGTCGAACGAACATGTCCAAATCTTCTTGCGACAGTCCGGTTTCGGCTGAACTCAGACTTTTAACGTTCATCAGGGACGAGAAATCGAGGGTGTCAGCGGCTGATCTCCGAGGCGAAGATTGGGGTGTTTTTAGGATGAGTTGGGTGTCGGGAGCTTGAGGTGGAGCAGGGGTGGGTTTAGGGGGCGGAGGGGGTGTGATGTGCATGTAGCGGGGTTTGAACTTCAGCTTTCGTTCGAGGGCTATCTCCTCCTTGCGTCGTGATATAAGCTCCCGTTTACGTTTCTCTTTGAGAACAATGGCTTTCTCCTGAGCCCTACTCCGGTCAGTAATTTGTTGGGGGAGCTCTTTAGAAAGCCTAACAATCAGAGGGGCGTCCTTACTACCTTCCCATCTGTTACAATCACAGCCAGTCCTGTTACCATGACAACCACCCTTGTTACCATGACAACCACCCATGTTACCATGAAAACCACCCTTCTTACCATCACCTCCACGCCTCCTTCTCCCTCCCTCCTCATCTCTTTCCTTATTACATGGTATCCGGACACACCTACCACCTTGCTTACTGTCATCTGTCCACGCTTCCACAGGCCCTGCTGTCACTACAGGACGTCTGATGACGTCACTTTCTCCATCATTTTCCACGGTGACGTCATCAGTTTCTCCTTCCTCCTCCTCTTCGGAGTCTGAAGATACTGTGAGTTCAGAGAAGAGAGAGGTTTTAGAGCGGGCAGTGGTCTTCATGTTATGAGGAGGAGTATCACATGGACTTATTGCATTCTCTGTCAAGTGTGAAGTGTTAGTAGAGTTGTTAGTACTTTAGTAGAGTAGTGGTCTAACAAGGACGAGAACATAATATAGGCTTCACATTGCACAAGGGTGATGATTTCGTTAAAATCATGGCTTGAATTGGCTAATCGATGGCACGGATAAAATGCACGAATTTTAGAAATTGAAATGTTATAAAATACAAATATTCACATTCCAATGTACATACTTATAAACATTAGGGTTGGAATCATTATGTAATGGGATAATGAACATATTATGACCCATCAAATATTAGTTCACATTCTCATATAATCCCCCCTAAAGATAGCAACATATTTTATGGTTCCTATAGTAACGTTTAATACGGATCACATGTTAACATGTTGAAACAGTGGAATATAACAACACAAGAATTTCACAGCAAAGCCTACCTAAGATCATGACGAGAAAGTCAAAAGAGAAAATGGACATGGAGCGTCGCAGGAAACTTTCTTTCATATTTTCGTGCCATTTTGAACTCTTTAATTCAATGATTCGTGCCACAAAAAGCGCGCTTGAGCCCCTTGCTGGATTTAAATCAATAAACACATATTATGGTGACGATTTATCGGCGTGTAATACGGTTTTGAATTTCAAATAATGTGGCAATCTCGAATTAGCAGCTGCGATCAGCGGTTGAAAGCCGGTTATATTATGAACTATCGGTTTCATAATATCAAAATGTAGCATAAAAACCCTGAGTCACTGGCAATGAATATTTAGATCAAACATTTATCTGACATCTCTTCATTGGATTGGGGCATCAATTTGGCAAGTTTCAACCGGTAAAATTGCGTCGTTAATAACCATGAAAAAATGCCAATATTTTGCTCTGCGTTATGCAGAAAAAAGTGCGTGTGTTTCATCAAAATAGCAAGAACAAACCGTAGCCATCAAAAGAAAATAGACTGACCATTATAGTTTGTCATTTTTAAGCTCGATTAGTCGATTGCAAAAAAAAACTTAAGTCATTTGATATATGATGAAACACAACTAATGCAAAATCTTAGCCATTTAATAGAATTAGCCCCCATTAAACTAATTCATGATTATTTTCCACCAGCAGCACAGCTGTTTCTGAAGCTTGTCTTGAAGCAGGTGCCTAATTTCTATAATTATAGTCCCGTCTCTCACATTGTGGCGCATTAATCGTGTTATTGTGGTATTAATTAAATTTTCTATCAAAGCATGTTTCCATGGTGCTTTTAGGACTAAATTGAAAACGATAGGTGCTTTATAAATAAGAATACACACACTTAAACCAGAAATGTAATTATCCATAGATATATCCATTGATGAAAGCAAAATAAAAGCTTCGAAAATTTTATATTTCAAGGGGTGTGTTCTGAGGCATAAAGTAGGTTATCAGGATTAATTAGGAGTGAACACTTATGTTGCAGCCCAAAACAAGGGAAACTTGATACGTGTTAGTTGAGTTAATTGGTGAAAGATTTGTTATTTTTAGTTGCTACGATCAGAATATAAATAGAGCGAGCTAATATTATGTAGTGGGGTGTAGGGCCATTAAATTATATTTAGAACTTCAAATCGAGATCATTTTGGGGTGTTTCAGTGTGAAAGACAGTGCTTATTGATTAAATCTCAAGCAACTTTTTGTAATTGTGAAATTGTTAAGAAATTAAATAAGAAGTCATCTGTACCATTTATAAATCCATCGAATTTCGCTGAAAACAAGTTGTATATAAACTGAAAACACGACAAGCAACTAAAATGGTCGAAGTGTCCTGGAAGTCAGCTAGAACAGTAAACAAGATCACAATCATATATAAGATCACAATCACAAGTTGTAAACACGAAAACAGAAAAAAATATATATTCCACTTCACACTTTTCTATTGCTTAAAAAACACAACAAGGCTGGCAACCATCCAAAATGATCATACGAAACACATAATTTTTTCAAACAAATCGTGTTTGATTTTGTGATGTAAAATAGTAAAATGCGGCCCTATATTGATTGGCTTTGACACAATCAAATTGACGTTGACCAACACATACACCTTCCCTCTTCTAACATCTACAGTGAGAGCACAAAATGGAACGATCATAATGAGATAATGATGACGAATTAAAATGATGACGAATACATTCCGAAATTGCAATGAACATGCGACGCTTGCTGAAAAAGAAACATTTCGAGAAAAGAATTGAAAGATTTACTCTCAAATCCACAAGATATATCTTTTTATCTGGAACGAAGCATTCAGCTACATTCACGTGCTTTTTTAAAAGCGCACAGAGATAATTTGCCAGCACATTATATACAAATCACTGTACGGACAAAGCACAAAATGCATCATATTGATCAGCTTTTATTGCTGTATCTTCCATTTACTTTTTATACTTTTATATTGTGAATTGTGGTTGTTTTAAAAAGAATACTATTTAGCCGCAATTTCAAGCGTATTCATGCAATGATTAATAAGATAAGCGTGAAAACGATCGAGCTTGAGTCAGTGTGACGTCACCAACTATAGACGACTGCGTATTAGTTAACCCACAGCAATTCAATGCTCGACCAATAAGCGTGCAATATCATTGGAATCCTGCGCGCTCATCGGATAAACCGTGATTCGCCATGGGTAAGCTTACGAATCGTTAAAATTAAGCATTTGGAAACATAGAATCTTGATGAAGTGATAATGGCTCTTGTTTCAACGTGTGAGCTCAACCGGCAGAACAATCCATGGTCTTGCTTGTGATGGTGTATACAATCTCTCAATCTGGAGACTGAAGTATGTGGAGTGAAGCGTTTACAGTGGCATCACATGAATGGAGACAACATTGAGAAGTTTTCGCTAAAAAATATCAGGAATAAATTAAGAATGAAAGAATGAAGAGTTGAAGGTAATTGGATACTCTGTCAGACTCATTCTTAGGATTTGTGGTTCACATGGGTATTTTGTAGGCAATAATGTGGATAAAAATTCCAAAATGAATTTAATTGTGTTACCCTCACTTATGCAAAATCTTAAATCAGTGATATAGGTACGTAAAACCAAATTTTCAATGTTGATGTTTAATAATTCCTTGTACTTTTGAACTTGCTTATGGAAGTAATAATCTGTAAGCGCAATGGCCACGGAGACAGAAGCAATCCCATCTTCGTCATTTTTAAAACTCCTCTCCACACATTTTTCACAATTCTGTTAAGAAATTTTAATCCACACGTCTCTCCACACCGCACTTCATGTATCAACGATCTAATAAAAGCAATTCATACATTTTCTATAGATACACGTGAATTGTGACATGCACATCTTGATCGACTATTTTATAACTTTATAAAACTGCCAGGCACTCGGAGGCACCAGTTGGAAACAGCCGGACAGACTCAATCGTTGATAAACAAGGCGTGATAGGCTCCGATTTGATTGAAATTATTTTTGGCCAATTTACATGTGATCTTATTTGGAACAACCAAATTTGGTTCTCCACCAAATGATTTTCATCTGATAATATAGTAATATCTATTTATTTATTTATAATCTATTTACATTTGATAATATTTCTAGCTCGAAAAAACACAGCTGTTTTTATATATTAGGTATTGATAGTGAATAATAAATACTCGTGAATTATAGCAAGGATATGTGGTCAGGCAATGTTTTAGCTTGCAAACATGTGCTAAAGGCAGCGTTCAAATGGTTATTGTTTGTTGACGACGTCATTATTATGGGTTTAATTGGTGTGTTGTGGATATCAAATAGCCTAGTTTTCGCCTGCTGCATGAATTTTTTCTGATTTGATCTGTTTTAAAATTGTACAGAAAGTGAAAAGTTGTCGGAAAATTATATGTACACATCGTCATTTTGTCTCGGTTAATAAAACAAAATGCAGAGATATGTTCTTACTTTTTGAATATTTGAGAAAATATTATGAAGATTTACTGAGTAAGTCAGAAAAATAGCTTAGATTTTTGGAGTGGAACAATTTGATAAAACATCTTGGATTAACTGATTAACTTCAGTTGTTTTTAATCTTAGACACAACTTGAAGGATCAGACACGTACTTTGAAAGCGCGAGGAATAAATTTGCGATAAGGATAGTATTCAATTATTTCAGTTTTCTTGTGATATGAATCATAAACATTCAACAAGCTAACAAGATAAGTGGATGGCCAAAGTAATGTTAACTTACGAAATACGAATGAATAGTACGAAAATGAGAACATGGATAATAAAACGAAACAGAAGAATAAGCTAATTTCATAAAACAATAATTAAACGCAAGAAAGTTGTATGGCCTACGCATCTTTATTCCATCATTCAGTTTTTATAGGAAAGCAAGAATATAACTCAGCATGCAACCAATTGGATTACTACTGAAGTTGGCTGAGAAGTGCTAGAAATAAACCTCCACGTTGAATCGCGTGCGGATAAAAGGTGGCAAGGAGTGACGTCACTATCATGGCTTAAAATGGAGAATTGATGAGGTTAAACTGCCTGTTTTTTCGTACAGTATGGATGTTTTCCATCACTTCGAATTAGATAATTGGAAACTCTCATGCAACACATTTGACAAAAAATGCTGTACGAAAATGGGTAAAGTGCTGCCGACTTGCGAAGTTTTTCTTCATTCATCTATTGAATGTACGATGATTACTGATTAATAAGATTGCGCATGTGTCATGTAAGCTGATTGGAATCTGCTTTGACACATGAAATTGCTTGAATGTAGATCAGCAGTTCCACGGTAGCTTTGCATCAATAATAAGTGATGATGCTTCACATGCAATAACACGAAAGTGCTGTGCCATTGAAAGCTTGAAAAGATATTCAGCAAAATGGTTTTCAGCAAATTGCGAAAAATCATGCGTGCCCACCCACAGGCACAGTCCCCTGTTTGCATTAGACTATAAGAGGTCCTACCCCCTAGGGTAGGACGCCCTACACTGGGCAGACTGGCAGTACCACTCGCATTGTAGGACCTATACCCAAGGATAGGTCCCCTAGGATCTCACTTGTAGATCCGTCCCCGCTTAGTGGCACATCAGTAAACTATTATTACTTTATTAAGCCATAATCTTAACACTCTGTACTCACAAGTAGATCCGATGCCAGGGGAGGAGGAGGGGGAGGAGCGCTCTTAGTCCTTCCAGGTGGACTAAGAGGTACTATCTTCAGCGGGGGATACCCCTTCTTTACATCCACCTGGAAACATCAATTCAGTAAAGTTTCACACTTTACCTTGGTGCCATCACCAATCGTCAATATTTATTTATTATCTCCTACCATTTAGTTATCTCATCCCAATGAAGCCATAATTCACCCCTATGAAGCTAAGAATCGCCTATCATTTCAACTCCAAACCTTAGCGTCGTTGCCGTATATCATCTTCTTGAGGTTGACGGAAGCAGTTGATTTGTTAGCTAAAGCAGGAGATCCTACCCTGGCAGGGGACCAGGGTCGTGCTGTAGCGGGCCTCCGGGATTTCGACTCCTGGGAGAGGAGTTCAATGTTGATCCGGATACAGCTTGGCGAAGCATTGGGGCAGGCAAAACTTCGGAGAGAGGGGTCTGTACTTTTGGCCCAACTTATTCACTAACCATTTCACACGTAATTTATGAAATACATGGACAACCGCCTATGCCCTATATGCTTATATGCTATATATGGTCCATTTTGGGATACTTCCCAAACGGCGAGGGTCCGACCCAAAATGGACTCGATAAAGCAAGTTTCTTTGTATTATGAAAACTTCAGCAACCACCCATCATGAACCCCATTGTTTTCCTACCTGTCGTGCTAGAGTTTGAACTGTCAAGTTGACGATCCTGTTGTACTCCTTGGAGCTTATGATGGGAGAGGGCCGCTTACAGACCGCCCTAGGTGGAACGTACCTTGGTACAGCTTGTTTGCTGAGAAGAGTGGTGTCAGACAATATACTTCATGTGCTTTGGGTCAGACAATAAAACAATAAGTGACTTCATGTGATTTGGGTCAGATCTTAAGATGCGAAGCGTGTTAAATAAATGTATGATAATCTGATAGCTTGTGCTTTAAAAGGGACACGTGGCAGTATTATGTGCCGATAAGAGTGACAATCACAAGCACATGCTAAGTACTTAGATAAATAGTAAATAGTACTCAAAGGATTGTTATTTTGACGGATTCAAAGTTAAAGTTTTAACAACTCATTCCAAAATTAGATTGCTTTTCATTCCAGAATCTCACTTCTCAGAATCAACGAGCTTAATGACTGTGATATCACACATTTATCAAAATACCGGGGGTAGAATGAGAAATGGATTAGGGGTGGAATGAGAAATGAGGGGGGTGGAGCGTGAAATGGAGAAGGGGTAGAGGGAGCAATGGAGAGGATAACTCACTTATCGTAGATCCCCGGTAATGTATCAAATGACGTAATCCTCTTCTTATTCGGTGCTGGAACCCAAATCTAAACTCAAAATTACAAATCAAAACTAAAGAACTTGTGAACCCGTTTTGTGACAAAGAAGGCTTGAAAAGAATGCTGAAACAATTAGCTACACATTGTAACACACACGAGTACACGTTAGTGACTCACACAAGTAACAATTCGTGGACGTCCTCCTGTAAGAACTGAGATGTTAGAAACTTAAAGCTTTAAAACAGAAATGGTTCTGACTTCTGAGTGTTGTGTTTTAAGCTATTGTGTCAAATGTTGGTTTTACAAAGTGTGTCTCTCAATACAATTCCAGATCATACCAACCCTATTCCGTTGTCCAGATCTGTCAGTACCTAGAGTTTTGTTGTGACACCCTCACTGTACTGCAGTGAACCCTGTCTATAAAAACTCCCACTATCCCTCTTGCGCAATCTCCATCAATAGGTCAACTGATTACAAAAACTAAAAAAGACAAAATTATTTTTTGGGTAAGCTGATGTTTTCAAATTTTAACAACAATCATCAGTATATAGAAAGGTTATGAAAAGATTACTAAAGATGATGAAAAGATTATTAAAGATTATAAAAAGATTAAAAGCGTAATGAAAGAGTCAAATCATTCCTATTCTCTGTCATTCTGCCAGTGGTTAGGTGAGTTTGCTACACAGCACTCCTTTCCTTCCAGCTCAATCCCAAACTCCTCTCTCCCCACTCTTTTAACCCACTCCAACGCCCCCTTGCGCACCACCACTCGCCGACCCTGCGTTATCTTCCGAGCAAGAACCTTAGAATTCTCCTGAGAATCCTTCTCCAGAGCCCTCAACGCTGAACCAACATACTCTTCACTAATGCCAGTGTTTCGTAAGAGACTCTGACAGAATCCTTTCTTGTCGGCTAGAAGGGATTCGTAGCAGAAGGTAACCATGTCCTTCCTTTGAGAAGCCTCTAGGAAGAACGGATGCAGGAGGAATAAGAAGTGGAACAAAATTTTCTCCTGACTGTCACCTTTATCCTTCACTTTCTCCCAAATCTTCTGGTACTTGTAGGGCAGATTAGAGTTGTAGTGATTTGCAACTAAAGTGGTAATAAGGGGTGCACTTACTTTGATCGTAGAAGCAAGTGCATGTTTCAGAGATCGGTACATCAACATTTCCTTGGCAACTGGCAATGCTTGTCTGATGACATGAGGCAACGTTCCGTTGATCAATGCAGACATCTTTATGAAATACCTCTTACTAGTGTTCTTGGTTAAAAGCAGCAAACACATCCTTATCAGCTTGATATCTTGAGCACTTTCCTTGGTAACAGTGCACCCTTTCTCCCTACTCCTCCTGTAAGACATATTCAACACGTTGACTATACAGAACGGTTCACTGATCACCCTAACTTGACCTGTTTGATGTACCATTGCCAGAGCCAGGGTGGACCCACATCTCCCAATCATGTGGAGGAGTGAGATGTTCTGCCCGTCTCGATCCGGCTTACTATCCATGTGTCGGAATACTGCCTCGTGACTTGCCATCATAATCTCCACAGCATTATCGTGCTGAGATATGGTGAAAAATGGGTGCTTTTCTGCGTCATAAAGATCAATTCCGTCTCTTACTTTGACGAAAAAGAATTTTGTTTCGTCAACACTGTAGAGTGTAACATCTTCCCGGTCAATTAAATTGATGTCTTCAATGCTTTTAAATTTCTTAAGGTATAGACGATGGTCGTTAAACTGACCTTCCCTTATCTTTGTATCGAGAAGTATGGAGTAACAGAGGACTTTTTCCTTCTTCTGCCAGAATAGATTTCGGATTTAATGGACTGAAGACGAGGTCAAGAATCACTTGCATGCACCTTGTAATCCCCACAGTCAAAAATATCTTCAAAATGTCCAAGATTTGCCGGAGAGCCAGTAGGTACATAGTTAACTATTTCCTGAATTTCATGATCTATTAGTCATGCCTTTGATTCGATGAAAAAAATGCGAATGAAAGACTTAAATAGTGGATCGAATATGTATCATAAGAAGAACACCAAATAAAAGATGGAAGGAAAAATATATAAATATAGAAAGAGATCAAAAAACGAAATTCTATAGCTGGCAGAAAATACCAGCTGAAATTAAGACAAGGGTTAGCGATTGCAGCTGGTCAACGACCTTAGGGAGTAAATTGAAAACGTTAAATGATACGAGAAGTCAGGAGCTTTCGAAAATCATGTGATTGTCGTCTTCAGCGAGGACGAGATATTATGAAAGGGTGTAACAGCAGTTCACAGACCAGTTGATAACTTCATTGTTATTAACTTTATTAGTAACCTAACTTAATAGTTAGGCCGGATGATTAAGGTTCATTGTGTTATATAATTGTATTTTAGTCTACAATCAATAGCATAGCAGTGCTGTGATGAAATCCATTCTATCCATTTACTATTTACTTTATCAATATCAATATTTACTTTATCAATATCATTTCAACAATATAATTTAAAAGGCCTTAGTGGTACTATAATAATTACTTCGGTATTGTATCATCTATTGGTAACAATGCACTAATTAAGGTAATTGCATTCACAGAAAAGGGTGGATCACTAGAAAACAATTACTAACCAATTATTACCTACCACATTAAAGTTCGTGAAAACAAAAATAGGGCCATGGCCAGCATAGGGCCAAGGCTAGCGTGGAACATGCTTTATCTGATAGAAAAGTACGAGGGCACACAGCTCACAAGTCTTTTGTCTGTGTGTAATGCCATTTACATTCGTTGTGAGTGAACGTGGAGTAAAATTATAACAATATTATTGGTGATAAATTAAACTTTTATTTTTCTTTACTTACTTCACATGGGTCTTCAAACTTATAGGTCTTCAAACAAAAAAATTGGGCCCCAATAGTCTATTATTACTTAGTTAAGAGTTAATATTTAACTTTAATAAAGCAATGTAATAAACTAGGTACGTAATCAGTAAGAAAGTACTTACAGGTGCAGTTTCAAGTTGTCCTGATGCAATCATTTTAACCAAGTTGGCTCTGAAAATGAAAAAATAGAACTATAAAATATGTCTGACAAAGTTCCCCAGGACAAAACTCCCTCAAACAATAACTTCATAATTGCTTAATTACCTTTATTCCAATCATTATTTAATCGAATCAAACCCTTACCTAAGCCCTAATGGCTAACCTTAACCTAAACCCTAACCAATAGCCTAAACCCAAACCTAAACCCTAAACTAAACTCCAATGTAAACAATAAATTTAACATGAACCAATCTACACCCTAACCTAAATCATATTATCTATAACCCAAACACTAACATGATATGCCATGTTTGGGGAGTTTTGCCAGGGAGTTATTTCTCAGCAGTTGCATTATAGAGTTATAGGGTTTCTGTATATCAAAGAATTAACTTATAATTATCGAATCTTATCCAAAGGAAGCTAGACTAACTTGTGTTCAAGCTCTTGGACTTGCTCAGCATATATCTGAAATCATGTCATTTTCAAAATATTACAATGGTCCTCTAAAACTAGCTATCAACTCAAATTATCTTAAAAACTATTCAACAGGTTACATGTACATACCACACATACAATAGTTGGTACATTGGTATTTGGTAGACACTATACATTATAATCTTTAATGTTCTCTTGAGATGATCCTGAGGTGTATTATATCCATATACCATATATACATTTTGTGATATTATATACATGCTGAATTCCATAACATGAAACTCACATGATTAAGTCGTTCCACATAGTGCAACAATTCATCATTGGCAATGTAAGAATCTCTTAGTCCCTGATAGAGTAATTGATATTATAATCAATTAGTTCAAACAGTTATCTACCAATGGTTTAAATGTGCTAATGAGCCAATTTTCAAGCAAACTGCAAATTGAAAATGCTACATATGAGCAATTACATATTTGATCAAGAAGGTTATTCACAAATATAAAACATTTCAGCCTCGCATAAAGGGAACAGAAAAAACCATAAATATGATAATATAATCGTAGTATATCCTTTTCTAACTGTTTCATAGGTAGAGATATAGGTAACCAATGTATATAATCAAGCCTAAAGGCATGGTAATAAAAAGTAGCAACATAGATGGATAGCAAACTTTATAACTAAAGAAGGTAGAGTATAATGTAGAAGGGGCTAAATCGTGGAATAAAAGCAGAATTACCGGGGGTGGTCGAGGAAGTTTCATTTGGAGCTTGTCTGCTTTGCATTGCTTATTGGTCATCTTTCTAGGAATAATAAAGGATTGTAGCAATTATCAAATTTGGAGCATAAATATTGATTAATCAGGTTACACATATGTGTGCACATGGATCCATCAAAAGACACATTGAAAGAAATAACAATAATATAATAATATATAAAAATAGTGGTATTTAACCATCACAATTCAATACAATAAAAACATAAAAACTAACTTTCATTAAAAAACACACCCTTGAACACAGGCGCCCATTGCTCAATGTTAAAATCAAGCCTGAATGTTTAAAAAGGTTAACAATTGAATAAATTAATATAATATGCAAGAGTTGAAAACAAGAGATACTTAAGGATGAATATTTATGCTTTTTTCTTAGCCACAAATGAGATATTTCTCAAATACTGATTAAACTTCAACTTGTTAGACCAATCATTGTTTCCTTCTATTTTTTCTAACACGCCCAAAGAACGCCCAAAATTACAGTGCACACACAAGGTATCAATTTGCTTTTACTTGAAATTTTTGCTGAAATTTTTGCATTCTTTCAACAGGTCTTTTCATCAATCCATGTGCACACATACACGTAATGATCTCATGAAGGTGCTTATCTCCAAATTAAAATTTCTGACGATGAGAAGTAATATATTCATTTCAACATGAGGCACCTGCATCGTTCTGTGTTGATCGAATGAACTGATCAAATGAATAACGCACACAATTACACGCACTTGCTGTTTTGCGCGGACGTCATTGTAAAAGTGTATTGTGTGTGTTTTTCATTTGATCAATCCATTCGATCGACGCAGAATGATAAAACCACCTTATATTCTCAAAACAGACAGTAAAGCTTGTGGGGTAAAGAAGTTCTGATTTGATTCATTTTTTAAAACTTTAGTGTTCCCCTTCAGTCAATGCTATAAGCAAGTTCAAGGTCAATTACGAGGAAATTTATTGTTTTAAACTGTACAATACTCAATAGCACCATGGACCACTGGTTATCTGCATTCAATGTGACTCCATAAAATTAGAAGAATACTATATGCCTTTTTCCATTCCAAAATTTACTGAATGGCATGTAGGCTGTTTTTTTTTTGCAAAATTGACTTTCATAATATATTACAACACAACACATTATTACAACACAGCACATTAAATTACCAAACTGAGGTAATCAGGTAATAAGGGCCTCAAATATGATTGTAGCACTAAAGATGTTCTGAAAGTACTCTACTATTTAGAACAATTGTCAGCTCGTGTGTCCCATTAAAGGGTTGTGAAACCTGGCAATTAAAATTGACAGTTACATAATATAAATAATATATGATATTTTTCTTTTGCTCATGCTAAATTCTTTTCAGCGATATACGGTTCCACAAGTTAACAACAAACTGTTTACAAAACTTCATCGTTTATTGCAATATTTGCAAAAAGAAATTAATTATCCATCGATGATAGACCCTTCCGAACGTCGACGGACGTTGCCCCGTCTATTTCTTCTGACTGGATGGCGAGGTTGCAAAGTGACGTCCAGTCGTCCAAATGTGGAACGTTGCGCCGCGCGCGAGGGTAGGGTAACACACTATAGGCATCCCCGGCACTGGGTGCGCGCAAATTCGGCGGTCGCGCGCGCCGTACATGTGAGAATTTGACGCGACATTCGTAATTCAAATTCCAATAGCGCCGCGCCGCGCACTCTCACGTCCATATGCAGCGAAAATTGTAAAAATTTTCAAAATATTTAAATTTTTCACAATATGTAGAAAAGTTCTTATGTTCTCTATGGTTAAAATAGTTACTATGCCATTATATTTTTGGCGATTTTGTTTTAATTTAAAAATACTGTCATTTTTCTGCAAATATTAATATTGCAAATTGGTGTATATACACAATGAATTTTCAAGTTTATTTGCTGATCTGCCAAAGGTTATTCAAGTTTGGTCAGTTAGAATTCTGCTGTCTGCATGTGTTTGGTTATTTCTTAATTGTTGTGCTGTGCTCTAACTTACCAACATACCTTGACTTAGGATGATGATAGGAGAGTTTCCTGATCCTGGATGAACTCTATGATCCTAGGGAGGCTCCTTGATTCTGGGAAAGACTCCTTGATCCTGATAGACTCTATGATCCCGGGAAAAGACTCTCGATCCCCTGGGAAAGACTCCTTGATCCTGGAAAGACTCTGATCGGAAAGACTCCTTGATCCTGGAAAAGACTCCATGATCCTGGGAAAACTCATGATCCTTGGAAAGACTCCTTGATCCTGGAAGAACTCAACAGTCCTGGGAAAGACTCCTTGATCCTGGGGAAAAACTCCCTTTATCTGAAAGACTCCCTTTTCCTGAAAAACCCTTTTACCCCAGGACTGATTCCTTGTTCCTGAATTGTATTCTCATCTAGAAGAGAGTCTCCTTGATCTAGCCTTGGATATTGGGATACACTCATTTATGAGATACTGATACTGAAAGAATCCTTGAACCTGGTAAAGGCTCTATCTTGGGACAGACTCTTCATCAGGCTGTGCTCTTTCATCACAGGGTACATTCCTTGATCTAGACAAGATCTTAGGAAAAGATCCTTGATCCTGCAAAACATGTCCTTGATTCTGAGAGGGTCTCCTTGCTTCCTTGATCCTGAGAGAGTCCCCTTGTTATTGGGAGAGTCTCCTGATCTTGGATAGTCTCCTGATCCTGAAAGTCTCCTTGATCCTTGGGAGAGTCCCCTGATCTTTAGAGAGTCTCCTGATCCCGAGAGTCTCCCTGATCCTAGGGAAGACTTCTGAGAGAGTCTTTTTGATCCTGCGAGAGTCTCTTTCACCTTGGGAGAGTCTCCTGAATCAGGGGACTCTCCCAAGGTGAAGGAGACTCTCTCAGGATCAAAAGACTCTCTCAGGATCAAAGAGACTCTCAGGATCAAGGAGACTCTCAGGATCAAGGAGACTCTCATTTTTTTGATGGGGCCCCTTTGGTAACCTTGAATAAGGGCCCCTGTTAGTGATGGGGACTTATTTTGATGGGGCCCCCTGAGGGTATTAGGAAACCCTGTTTTTTTTGATGGGGAACTGTTGTGATAGGGATTGTTTTTGATGGGGTCCTTTTATAGGACCCTTTTAAATTTTGATGGGGTCCCCTGTTTGATAGGCCCTAGAACTTGTAGGGCCCTGTTAGGATGGGGCCCCTTTTTAACATGATAGGTCCCCTGTTAGTGATAGGACCCTGTTAACTTGATAGGGTCCCCTGTTAGTGATAGGTCCTATGTTAACTTGATAGGTCCCCTGTTAGTGATAGGGACCTCTGTTAACTTGATAGGGTCCCTGTTAGTGATAGGGACCTCTGTTTACTTGAGAGGGTCCCTGTTAGTGATATAGGGACCTCTGTTAACTTGATAGGGTCCCCTGTTAGTGATAGGGACCTCTGTTAACTTGATAGGTCCCCTGTTAGATGATAGGGTCCCCTGTTTACTTGATAGGTCCCCTGTTAGTGATAGGGACCTCTGAGCATTTGATAGGTCCCCTGTTAGTGATAGGGACCTCTTGTTAACTTGATAGGTCCCCTGTTAGTGATAGGACCCTGTTAACTTGATAGGGTCCCTGTTAGTGATAGGGACCTCTGTTTACTTGATAGGGTCCCCTGTTAGTGATAGGGACCTCTGTTTACTTGATAGGTCCCCTGTTAGTGATAGGGACCTCTGTTTACTTGATAGGGTCCCTGTTAGTGATAGGGACCTCTGTTAACTTGATAAGGTCCCCTGTTAGTGATAGGGTCCTATGTTAACTTGATAGGGTCCCCTGTTATGATAGGGTCCTATGTTAACTTGATAGTCCCTGTCAGTGATAGGGACCTCTGTTAACTTGATAGGGTCCCTGTTAGTGATAGGACCTCTGTTAACTCGATAGGGTCCCCTGTTAGTGATAGGGACCTATGTTAACTTGATAGGGTCCCCTGTTAGTGATAGGGACCTCTGTTAACTTGATAGGGTCCCCTGTTAGTGATAGGGTCCTATGTTTACTTGATAGGGTCCCCTGTCAGTGATAGGGACCTCTGTTAACTTGATAGGGTCCCCTGTTAGTGATAGGGACCTCTGTTTACTTGATAGGGTCCCCTACTAAAATCCAAAAAACCCTATTTTTATCCCTCAAAACAGTGATCCAGGCGTGTATTCATTTCTGAGGCACCCAAAATCCGAAATCGAAAAGCTTTGGCCGATTGAGCTGAAAATTTGCACGGCATCCATGGAGGACCTAAGAAAGACATACCATACTTCAGAATCCCGAAATCAGCCATTTTCTGTCTGTTATGGGGGGTTGAAATCGCGTTTTGGGCTTAAAACTGCCTTTTTCGACCTTTATTGGGCGTAGATGTCTCATGGGTGGTCAAATAGAAGTGTATCTGGTCATAAATTATGCGCCTGAAACCACTGAACCAATGATATTCGCCAGTTTTCCTTTGTTTTCCTGTAAAATCCAAAAAACGCTATTTTTACCCCTCAAAACAGTGATCCAGGCGTGTATTCATTTCTGAGGCACCCAAAATCCGAAATCGAAAAGCCTTGACCGATTGAGCTGAAAATTTGCATGCCATCCAAGGAGGACCTAAGAAAAACATACCATACTTCAGAATCCCGAAATCAGCCATTTTCTGTCTGTTATGGGGGGGTTGAAATCGCGTTTTTGGGCTTAAAAACTGCCTTTTTCGCCCCTTATTGAGCGTAGATGTCTCATGGGTGGTCAAATAGAAGTGTATCTGGTCATAAATTATGCGCCTGATAGTCCAACAGATTTTTGCATCGAAATTAAAATCGAAAATAACAAGCTGATTTCAACTGGAAAAGTTCCCATTGGGTCCCCTGAGGTCACACAAAAAAGTTTACTAAAATCTGAGTGGGGCAAATACGATTTTTTTCAAATTCCCCTCAGGCGCATGGGCGCGTATGTTCAAAATAGGATATCTCAGCTTCTGAATGAGATACAGACCTCCATGAGCACCTCAAAATGACCGCAATAGTCGAGTTATGTTGGGCGGACGAGGTTTCCAGGGTCCTAAAACCTTTACTTCCTGAGATATGGTCAAAAAACCAATATGCGACCAGCATATTTGAGCAATGCAGTAGAAAATGTGCATTTCAGTCCAAGAGATTATTACCTTTACTCCCAAAAATAGAAAATGATAAGCTTATTCTACATCTATAGGTAACAATGGCCTTTAAAAGTTCAACAATCAATCAAGATAGGTAAAATGTGTTTTTACTATTTTCCCTAGAGCCCAAGCATGCAATGCCATGTAAGTCCCAAGTGTGGAAAACTTGTATTTTAGCTTAGTAACTTAGTAAGATCATGCAGAATGCATTATTGCAGCTAATATTTTTGCCATGGTCACGATTTATTCACATTGGGACACCATCACACTTAATATCTCAGCAGCAGAGGATTGAAGGGGTTTCCAAATGCTGACAGGAGGATAACTTCAGCAAAATTTCTGAGATTTTTGTGGCATTTTGTACACACTGATTGTGAAATAAAATGAAATATGATCGACATAGATATAGGTATCTATGAAGTTGGTATGCTCATTATCACATTTTCCAAATCCCAATCATAATACATAACTGGGATATTATGCTTCAATTCTACAACAGAACTGGACCATATTCAGTATTCATCAACCATGAATGAATGAATGGTTATTAAACTATTTCAAGAAGTTTGCTCAATATCCACCATCCATGTGGGCTAGGAAATCATATATTATGCATCATTGAAGATCACTGGTGATGCTCTCATACTCTTATTGCTTTATTGGAATGCCAGAGTTGCTTTAATCAACCCAGCCATTGAACTTCACAGCGACTTCCCAAGAAAGAAATGATCAAGTGACTGAAATGCCTGCACAATTCAAGACTTTTACCATTCATGAGCCTCACAGCTTTCGCAACCCACAAATGTGAAATGAGCATATTATGCATCGTGATTTGAACAAAAGTAGGCTTTTAGCAGATCAGTCAAAAATGAGCCAAAGATGGCTACGGGCCATCTCACAAATTGCCAGGCTATTTCACTCAGCAAACTGCTGGCTCATCCCATTTAAATTTTACATTTCACAATAAACATAGTCATTTTGATTGAGGTTTAGCTGGACTTAATGGGCAAAGCCCAGAAAGTATACCCCGTTATAAGTTTTAAATGAATACTGTGCAGCTAGATAAGTTTATCAGTGAGTAGGTTGCAGATTGGGATTCGTAAGCTCAGCACTTTTCAATTGCAGACATTGTGATCAATGGCACACACATCTGCTGCCGACTCTTGAAAATTCTTTGAGAGGGCACTCCCAAAGATTTTTTTTTAAATTTGTGGTTGACGCCTCACAAGTGCAATCCGAGATAGTGCTTATCAGGTGAATTTTCACATTTGTAGGTAAATTTTCAGGACTTTAGCTAAATTTTTAGATTTTTAATTAGGTAAATTTTTTTAATTGATTCGCGATAGTGCTTATCAGGTGAATTTTCACATTTGTAGGTAAATTTTCAGGACTTTAGCTAAATTTTTAGATTTTTAATTAGGTAAATTTTTTTAATTGATTCGCGATAGTGCTTGATAGGTAAATCTTAAAAATTGATCCGAGATAGTGCTTACTGCTTAGTAGGTTGATTTTCAAAAATTGGCGACCTTTTTTAAGGGAACCACTAAAATGGGATCCCAGATAGTGCTTATTAAGTGAATTTCCAGAATTTTGAGTAAATTTTCAGATTTGCTCTCCAAAAAGGTGGGCAAGGTGCGAAAGGAGGGCAAATGGAGGGCATGGGAGGGCGCCCTCCCAAAAGAAGGGCAGTTCGGCAGCTATGGGCACACAGTATTCTGCACACCTAGAATACCTATTACCTACACACTATCAAATTAACTTCGGCTGCTTAAGATGCCACTTTCGCAGACATGATGCCAACATGAGTGATGAACACCCCAATCTAAGATTTTATCAAGGCTGTGACTTCCATGAATCTTTTCACTCCTGATTCGCATTAGTATTGATGACCTATTAAAACTTTAAAGGCTATTAAGCTTTTGGTCATTGAAAGGTTGAAGAGTCCATTCCAAGATAAGAGTACACTATGTGGTTGTCATGTTGTGCAACTGGGCAAGTGCAGCACGTTATACTAAAACTGTACAATAAGTAAAATAAATTTTGATAGTTTCAAAGAGTGCACTACCATAAGAGAAGATACCACATCCAGTACAAAAGGGTAGCTCAGATTTTTGGCTTCATTCTGCATCCAAAAACAGTCTATGTTTCATAAGTTCGCTAACTGAATGCTGACTAATCTGGGAGCTGTCAAATACTCACATATTGTTCAAGTAATTATTGACCATTTCATACAACCTTCTCCTCTGTCGGCAATCGGCATTGGGTATTGGCAAGCCTACCGCTGGCGTTGGCTTAACCCCTGCTCAAAAATGACTTCTTGGGTCAGAAATAAGGAAATATTGTTGATGAAAACTTTCAAAAACCTTGAAAACTTCTGTCAGCATTTGGAAACCCCTTCAATCCTCTGCTGCTGAGATATTAAGTGTGATGGTGTCCCAATGTGAATAAATCGTGACCATGGCAAAAATATTAGCTGCAATAATGCATTCTGCATGATCTTACTAAGTTACTAAGCTAAAATACAAGTTTTCCACACTTTGGACTTACATGGCATTGCATGCATGGGCTCTAGGGAAAATATTAAAAACACATTTTACCTATCTTGATTGATTGTTGAACTTTTAAAGGCCATTGTTACCTATAGATGTAGAATAAACTTATCATTTTCTATTTTTGGGAGTAAAGGTAACAATCTCTTGGACTGAAATGCACATTTTCTACTGCATTGCTCAAATATGCTGGTCGTATATTGGTTTTTTTGACGATATCTCAGGAAGTAAAGGTTTGAGGACCCTGGAAACCTCGTCCGCCCAACATAACTCGACTATTGCGGTCATTTTGAGGTGCTCATGGAGGTCTGTATCTCATTCAGAAGCTGAGATATCCTATTTTGAACATACGCGCCCATGCGCCTGAGGGGAATTTGAAAAAAATCGTATTTGCCCCACTCAGATTTTAGTAAACTTTTTTGTGTGACCTCAGGGGACCCAATGGGAACTTTTCCAGTTGAAATCAGCTTGTTATTTTCGATTTTAATTTCAGCCCATTTTTATGCGAAAATCCGTTGGACTATGAAACCACTGAACCAGTGATATTCGCCAGTTTTCCTTTGTTTTCCTGTAAAATCCAAAAAACCCTATTTGTAACTCTCAAAACAGTGATCCAGGACGTTCTTCATTTCTGAGGCACCCAAAATTGGAAATCGAAAAGCTTTGGCTGATTGAGCTGAAAATTTGCACGCCATCCATGGACGACCTAAGAAAGACATACCATACTTCAGAATCCCGAAATCAGCAATTTTCTGTCTGTTATGGGGGGTTAAAATAGCGTTTTTGGGCTTAAAAACAGCCTTTTTTCGACCCTTATTGGGCGTAGATGTCTCCTGGGTGGTCAAATAGAAGTGTATCTGGTCATAAATTATGCGCCTGAAACCACTGAACCAATGATATTCGCCAGTTTTCCTTGTTTTCCTGTAAAATCCAAAAAAAACCTATTTTTACCTCTCAAACAGTGATCCATGCCGGGACCCTGGTTACGCGCACCTGGTGCGTGACGCCCCTGTTAGTGGTTAGGGGAACTGGAACTGGAAGGATCTGGTTAGAGCAATGCGCATACACACACCTACATTGTGAAATGAAAATAACTTATCTTTCTGGGACACACACGTGTACCAGAAGGATAAATTAATTTCTTTTTTACAAAAATAAAAATAACTTATCCCTCTGGGACACACACGTGTCCCAGAAGGATAAGTTATTTTTCTTTTTCAAAAGTAAAAATAACTTATCCTTTTGGGACACACACGTGTCCCAGAAGGATAAGTTATTTCTATTTAAAAAAAATGACTTATCCTTTTGGGACACACACACGTGTCCCAGAGGGATAAGTTATTTCCATTTAAAAAAAGGAACAATAACTTATCCTTCTGGTACACCGTACTTAGTACTACGCGTTGTCACGCGCAAAGTACTTTTGCAGTCGAAAAAGACGCGCAAAATTTTTTGCTTTCCGATGGAATTATGTAAAATTTCACGCGCTAAATTGTTTGCTTTCCGATGGAATGATATAGGCATTTCACGCGCAAACTGTAAATCCACGCTTCTTCTTCAGGGACGTGCCGTGCGCGGCTTTTTAATGTGCGGCTCACTGCCCGTTTAACAGCCAGTGAGCTGCGCACAATTTTTTTTTTTAGAAGTTCGACAAGCGTGGATTAAAAGTTAAAGGGGGGCATCCATGAGGAATTACTTTTCCGCAAAAAGCGCGCGCAAAGTTCGCGCGCTTTTCGTGGAAAAGTCTGAAGAGGCGCGGCGAACAAACAGGGACACGTAACATGTGGTAAATGAGGAACGTCGCAAGATAACGACTATTTTGAACTGAGTGCATCGAAAAGCACAATTTTGCGTTCCTTTTTCGAGCCCTTTTGTAATCGAGCGGTCTGTACAGTGTACAGTTGCAGAATGAGAATGCAGGGTACACATAATCATATGTTAAAACTATGTCGAGTCGCCACACATACGGAATTTGATTGATGTTCACGAACTGATAGTGATATTCATACATGTGATTTAGCAAGTCCAATTTACATTCTATACAAATTTACATTTCTATACAAATACAATTGCAATTAGTATTACGAAATCGAAATGAATAAATAAAATATGCTGCTATTGTAATTTTAAATCGAAGAATCTTGTCCAATTGATGCCCATTGGACAATGACATGATGGATCCAATACCAATCAATATCATTCGAAAATATTCACAACTCTTGTGACCACGTTGAATTTGCCCCAGAAGTAGAACCCGTATTTAGTGACTGATCCAAAAGATTCTACCACCTAGTTAACACAAGTCACCAGCCTTACGGCGGTGTGTCGGCTTTTCCGTGCGCGACTCACATGGAGAAAGCTGCGCACGATTAAAGGCCAATCATTAAGTTGACTCCAAACACGTAAGATTTCGACCCGTCCCTGTTGACTACTCAGGTGTCTTTTTTACGCCGCGCATGGGTAATTTTACAAATACAAGGCGCGTGATAGGGCGCAAAGTACTTCCAAATCCAATGCAGCGCGTCTTAGATAAAAAAAAGTACCCAAGCGCGGCGTAATATCATTAATATGCCGCACCATAAAGTCATGAAATTTAAAGGTCGAGACACCACGGGAAAATTTGAATTTTGCAGTTCGAAAATGACATGTTTTTTTAATCTGCTAACAATTATATATTCTATTTCTAGTTCTACTTATCAGAATCGAGCATGCTACATATTATACAATCCTAAACCTATCATAAATATAAAGTTACCAAACTGAAAAAAAACAAAAGTAGGTGAACCAATTGATAATCCCCCAGGATTAAAAATAATGTCCGTTTATGAACTTCCCAAATTATATTGTCTGATTGAGACTCCAGGGCCGCGCAATCTGGGCATAGCCATATACCCTGGACCATCATCACTCCCAAATATTAACAAAGTGATCATTAACCCAATTAGGTTAAAAAATTAACCTGTTATCAGGTTAAACAATTAACCTTTTATCAGTGATCAAGATTCACTTTTTAATACGTTAATTCGACCGCAAACAGCGGGTCTAAGAGTCTGGATCTGGGCTTCAGCTAGCTCGTGGTTCTTACTGAAGAAAATAGGTGGTTACTGGTCGTGGTTCTTACTGAAGAAAAAGATATGGTTACTGATCGCTCAGAGATAGCAGGAGACTGATAGTGTCGTCTGTGGAGTTTAAAAAGGTTAGCTCAAATCAAACAAATAAATGGAATTTTTGAGATCCTCCCCATGGGGAAAATTAAATTTAAAAGAGATGTCTGTTTCAAAATGAGATATTACAAATGTTCGCATGCATTTTAACACATTTGAAGATTTCTTGGAGCTGTTGGTTCATGAGAACTAAAAATACCCGAATAAAGCTTCTTTAAATTACATGATGATTGATGGGCTATGTTTCATGAACGTTTCAAGAACGTTTCATGTACATGCGCATAACTTTGAGAAAAAATGGGGGGGGGGGGATACTCAATTGTATTACTCAATTGTATTACTATCAATCAACCACCCGAATATAAGAGCTGCTGGTTTTCATCTCAGGGCACTTCATCTCCCTTTCCTGACTCTTACCAGACTCTGACCTTTGCTCAGAGTTGAAATATCACGAGACAAAGTGTCGATTGATGAACTGTCGAGAGATGAAATGTCCGCTCCCCCTGGTTATGAATTCAGAGGGGTTGGATGGGCAAAAATCAGCTAAAAATTCATTTTATTTTTCTGACATTATGTCTAAAAATTTCAATGAGTAAAACGGTTAAAAGCGTGATCACAGCGATTCACAGCGACAAACACTGCAAACTAACAGTAAAATCACACACAAATTCATTACGTCACGGGAACAGTGCTGAGTGCTTTCAACATCAGGAACAGGTTTGTGATAAATCAGTTGCTGAAAGAGAAGGTAAAGGAGAACATTTACCTATTGTACAATGTATAATGTACATTGCATTTGTATTTGTATAAATATAATGCAAGGTACAATGTATAAAATCAGATGCTGCAGAGTGCAGACGGGAGGGGGGGGGGGCGGAGTTAAGATTCGAACTTAAAAAATCAATAAGAAATTCGACAGTTACATGACTTTTTACATATTGAACTTTATAACATTTGCATTAAGTTCCAAACATGAACTTATATGATACAACAACATGTATAACTTACAGGTAGCATTGGACACTCATTGGCCCAATTACGTCAAATTGACCTTCCGCAATTCTAGATTAAATGCATTCGAAATTATTTTGATAAGAATAGAAATAGAAAAAGAATATTATGATTAAGTCAAATTTAAACATGTTATGTTAGACTTCTCAATCTCTGAAAAAAGGGGTTAGCAAACTCAAATACAAAATGGGGGGGGGGGGATGCAATTTTAATGGCGAGCTTTTATTAAGTTCAGCAGAATCTGTGCAATTATGCGCAGTTTGAACTGCACTGAGTTTGCGCGTCTTTTGTGTGCACGTCTCTTGTGTGCCGGTGCGCGGCGTATGGGCATATAAAAGACAAATATTACAATTACATGAATGTACGCCGCGCAAACTTGAGCCACGTGCACAACTTACAAGCAAACTGCAGTTTGGACTGCCACCGTATTTAAATCCATTTTATTGCATTGTATTGTATTGTATTGTATTGTATTGTATTGTATTGTATTGTATTGTATTGTATTGTATTGTATTGTATACTCACGCTTGGAGGAGTGTATGTTGTCGGTGTACTGATTTTCTTCTCTGTAACATGGGGGGTCCTTTCTCCTTACGTGCCTCTTTTTGTCTGAGAGAAAATGGAGTTGTTAGACGGGGCGAAACAAACCTATCTCAGAATTTTGATTATCATGGTGTGAAAGATTGGAGTTGAAAATTCTCCAAGTCTCACCTTTCAACCTCCTCGAAGTGGTTGTGTATTAGAGTATCGAGTATAGGCCCGTCATCATCCCCTCCTATCCTAGGACAGTCCAAGAAGACGGTGTACCCGTCCTTACCCCGCGATATGTACTCCTTAACTGCCACCTTGTACACGTGCAATGATGACGTCATTGTCAGAGGTTAATGTGTGCAAATGATGACGTCATTATTAGAGCTTGATGTATCAGTATACAGTTGAGGTGTTCTTGGATTGTGAGTCGGAGTGAGAGAGACCATAATCATATTCATATGGTTGTGAAATTTATCGTATCAGTTCTTCAGTTAAAACCGGTTAACCGTCTTTCCCCGTGAGTGATTGATATTATTTGAAAATTATTCTCATATTTCCGAAAAAGACGTTTTGCATCTAAAAGTAAACTCTAAGTCTTAAGTTACCTCGTCTCTTATCAGATAATTGTCAACATCACGTGACGTGTGAATAAATATTCAATACTAAGCATGTTTGATAGGTACAATTTCGTTCCAAAAATCACGTTATTTCTCTAGTCTTTCACATTACCAGCATTTGTAAATGTGATCATACCATTACATAGATTTTATAGATTTGGGGGAGGGGGCTTCTTAAAACTAAGGGGAGGGGGGGGGTGCGCCACGAGACACTTCTAAATGCTTTTCGTTTCCGTAGAGCCACAATGCTTGCCACCATCTCACGGTTCCAACTTGGCAAGCAAATCTCCCGGCTAGTGGCGACGGCGGCTGGTCACGGAGTGGCTATCACTGATGAGGGTCTTGTGGACGGCTCTAGGACCTTTCTCCACCAGGAGTCGAGGAATCTTTGCAGGTTTGTGTTCAAATTTTATAAGTAACAGTGGCAGTTTGAACTGCATTCTGCGCGTCTTTTGTGCGTGCAGCTTATCTTAGTGCGGCGCATAGAGTTAGACATAGTATTAGTCACTACCCACTAACCCTGACCCAGTGAGTTACTTCCCAGTATGTGAATTAGATTGTATACGGGCTCTAAAATTAAATAACATTTCTGTACGCCGCGCAAATATTTCAATTGCTGAAAAATGTTCTTTACTGAATCACTAAAGAACATGAATCAGGATAAATTTTTTTTATATATAAAATGGCATTAAAAGATTTGTTGCTTAAAAGCAACGCGGAGCACTAATGGGTTAACCATTGCTGGGATCAGCCTGAGCAGACGCCAGACTATCCCTAGGTACAAAGCGCCCTTTTCTGAAAGTAAATGATTGACAGTGAATGGTCAGCAAGGTTTCGGTAGCTCTGCCTGAAAAGTGAAAAAAGTTATGCGACTATTTAAAGTATAATAAACAGTGATCCGATCATTCAGTTACTAGGAATATTTCAGATGCGTCGAGTGCTGCAGTCAGAAGAGTATGGCTAAAACCCTGGTGTCAGTGAACGCGGGCACCCAACTCACTGATATCCTGGGGGTGGATGAGGACTTCATATCAGCTCTGTGGAGTGACGGACACACTGGAAAGATCCCGCGGACCCGCGCAGCTGCTTACGGAGCAGGATCAGGTGTGACTAGAAAACGACCGGTTAACCAAACCTCAAATACCGGTTAACCGGGCGTTTTTAGCCAACCGAAACCGTAACCGAATATTTTAATCTCGCAATAACCCGGTTAACCGAACCAAAACTGTAATACCTGTAAACTGGGCGCTTTTAACCAACCGAAACCGGATTTAATGAGAAATGGTAACCGGTTGTTATTCCTCCAGGTGTCCTGGATCAGTACCTGGACCTGGTACAGAGGAAGAACTCCGCACAGACTTTCTGGACTGGTGAGAGCGGGGGAGAGGCAGCGCTGGCACCATTCCAATACACCACGGTGAAGGAAAACAAGACCGAGTTACTGAAGTTCCTGCTCCACTTCATGGAGTACGGAATAGCTATACTCCGAGAATGTCCTGTTCTGGATAACCCTGTGAGTCTCATTAACCAGGACTTGAGATATGGTCCGGTGAAGCATACTCTGTATGGAACTGTACCGGAGGTTACCTTTAAGAGCGCAACAGATGGGGAGTTTGTGGCTTTTACTAATAGTGAGGTGGTTACTCACACGGATAACAGCTTCTACAGGTGAGATATTTCATACATTTATTTCATAAAACCTTTTTCTGTATTATTTCTTTTTTCGTATTTAGGGGCTTTACAGTGAAGGAATTTTGGTCTAACTAACTTGGTAACTTGGTAGAGTTTTCGTAGAGTCGTAGGGTCATCAGAGGTCCGACCACCGCGTTGGTGAGTAGTCTACCAAAGAGTTAGACCAGCTGCAGCTGTAACCGACGACCGGAGGCTTGTCCGGTATCAAAGCAATATATTTCGACAAACTGGTTTTAAACGTGTCAAACTTATCGAATGCTTTAATAGTGCTCGGTACTTGGTTCCATAGTTTTGGACCTAGGACTGCAAAAGATCTATCATAAAGCGTCTGATTGGCTAATGAACTTAACCTAGACAGAGGAGGAATAACTGCTACTGCACCGTGCCTTGATGTCAAACTAAACTTGATATTGCAACAGTTTGGGACAACATTGTGGAAGATCTTCCACATCATAAGAATGATGTACCTTTCCCGTCTGCGTTGAAGTGACATCAATTTCAGCTTAGCCAATCTCTCCCAGTAGTTCAGGTGGCGGAGGCCTCCTATCCGACTTGTAAATGTCCTTTGAACCCCTTCAATCAGTTGAATGTCAGTTATCTTGCTCGGGTTCCACAGGGGACAGCAGTACTCTAGTGTACTTCTTACAATTGACTTGTACATTGTAGTCATGACAGTACTGTCACGAGTTTTGAAGACACTAAACACCCATGATAGCGTACTTCTAGCCTTGGTGACCATGCTTGCGATGTGTCTTGACCAGCTTAGATCGCTTGCTACCTGAACACCGAGGTCTCTTACATTCTCAACAGGGTAGAGTACTTCCTCATCGGATACCTTGTACTGCAATGCTTCAGCAAAGAACGGTAGTTCGAGGAAAAGGCTTCTTTGATTGTGGAGGTGATTCAGAAGCTCAAACTTCTGTTCGTGAAGTTTCATGTTATTGGCATGTGACCAACCAATAATACGGAACAAGTCATCCTGAAGTAACAAACAGTCTTCGTAGCTTCTGATCTGTTTTGAAACTCTTGTGTCATCAGCAAAGAAGCTCACCTTTGATGAGAGTACTATATGTTCCAGGTCATTAATGAACAGGATGAATAATAGCGGCCCCAGAACACTTCCTTGAGGAACACCACTAAGAACTAGAGCACTGTCAGAATGAGTACCATTAAGTACTACAGTTTGCTCCCGGTTAGAAAGGAAGGACTGAATCCAATCAATGATTTTATCATGAAATCCATATCTCTTCAGTTTCTGAACAAGGAGACCTAGATCCACTTTATCAAACGCTTTTGCATAGTCGAGGTAAATAGAGTCTGTGTCCTCGCCACGCGTGAACCCTTCAAAGATGTCATCAAAATGGTCGAGCATTTGGGTAAGGCAGCTTCTATTTGATCTGAATCCGTGTTGTTTATCGGTGAGAAGACTGTTGGATTCAATATGTTGTACCATGTGCTTTCTGACCACCCTTTCATAGACCTTGACAACATGAGAAGTCAGAGTGACAGGTCTGTAGTTAGCCGCTTCACATCTACTACCTTTTTTGAAAAGCGGTGTAATGAGTCCTTTCTTGTAGAAGCTTGGCACAACACCAGAAGACATGGACTCCGTCCAAAGAAGATGGATGGGAACACTGAGACTCTCCGCACATTTCTTTAGCAGAACAGCTGGAACACCGTCGGGACCAGGGGCAGAATCTATCTTTATCTCAGATATAGCTTCCATAATGCTATCCAGCGTCACAACAGGCTCTGGGTCATGGCTACCAAGAGGGGGCACCGTGAAGGAAGGGTCTGACTTTTCTGGACAGTTCGGGTCGCTGAACACCGAACAAAACTGCTTCTGAAGAATATTAGCAAGTTCTTTCCTGTCAGTAACCAGTTCCTCGCTATCATTCAGTAGAGTTGTTATACTGTGCTTGACCTTTGAGAAGGACTTAGCGTATGAGTAGAAATACTTTGGGTTGGATTTGATTCTTTCCACAGCCCGTTTCTCACCCTTATCAAGATGGTTGACTATAGCGTCTTTTATTTCGAAGCATACCAGTCCAATCTCGTCTTCCAGTTCTTTGATTCGGGCCGAGTTGCCTGAACACTTAGCAGCAGCGAGACGGCTTTTTAGCTTCGCTTTCCTCCTCCTAAGGGAATTATACACCTTTGGTTTTCCGGTTGGAGGCTTTTTTCGAGGGACAGACTCCAGACAGATCTCGAGCATAGCTTGGTTGAATTTGGCAGGAAATTCCTCGAATGTGCCTGAGTCTCGCAGTTCCTTCCAGGTAACCTTTGCGAACATCTCATTAAGTTGGTCGAAATCAGCTTGACTGAAATCTAGCGACCGGAAGTTCATTTCGTCGAGATATGTAGCCTGAGTTTCCTCCATAGTACCAGGAGTGAAGGACAGTAACACATTCACCATATCGTGGTCTGATATCTCAGTCGATTCAGCTTTCACATCTGCTATGAGTCTATCATTGTTGCAGAGTACTAGGTCCAAGATGTTGAGTCCTCTAGTAGGTACCGAAACCATTTGACTGAGCAGGTGCGTCGACATGAAGTTGAGCAGACATTGAGCTGACGAATTCGATTCAAATGTTCCTCCACTCACGATCTGAAGAGACTCCCAATCAATCTGTGGTAGGTTGAAGTCACCTGTGATAAAGATGTCATAATCAGTGTCTGGAAGGGTGTCAATGGTGTGCCTGATATGTTCTAGAACGTTAAAGAAACTAGAATAGCTAGCATCAGGAGGTCTGTAGACAACTGCCACTAGAAGCTTAGCGGACGGATAGACATTGCACAGCCCCTGACATGTACCGTCGTCAAAGCACTCTGACACAGAGATAGGAAGTGATGACATTGAGTAGAGTAGAACCCCGCCACCGTTCCGTTTGCTGCGATCACTTCGCGTTATGCTGTAGCCTGGGATCTGAAGTTGAGCGTCACTGATGTACGACTTCAACCAAGATTCGGTGATTGCGATGAAGGGAAACAGTTGACCAGTCTGTCGTTTCTCCTCCACGTGCCCAATGAGATCATTGAGCTTCCATCTGCCGACACTCTGCGCAGACGGGTTAAGGCTCCTAGCATTTAGTAGTAGGAGGGAAGAGAGTAGGGAATGTGTTGGGGTAGCCTGGACACTCCTAGAGGCATCATGGGGTGGGTCACTGGAGCCGAGTAGCCCATCACCGGAGGATGATGTTGGGGGCCCATCATATGGGGGTGATGTTGGGGGCCCGTAGTAACGTTACATTATTTTTGTAATTAGACACGAGAAATAGGCGCTTGGGATGACGTTATTATCAATACATGATGCAGTGACTTTATGATGCTTAACCGCCTATTTTTCGTGCGTGGCATTTAATACTATTTGATATTTCTACAGTCGGCCAGCGGAGATCCTTACGATGTATGGGAAAAGTAACTCGGTGGAGGGAGGGGCTAGTCTTTACGTGGACACCTTCGCTGTCCTGGACGAGGTGAGCGGACGACGATAATATCACATGATTTTCGAAAGCTCCTGATTTTAAACTTTATCAATTATCTTTTGAAAGGGTTAAACTCGCTCCCTCCTAAGAGATGATAGGTGTGCGACATTTTATTTCCTGACTCTAGCCTTAAGGGATCGTTCACATATTACGTAATCACCTAGAGGGGGGGAGGGGGTTTCCAAATGATTACGTTACATGTTATTGTAACAAATAAAACTACTGTAAACTTGATTACGAGGGGGAGGGGGGGGGGTTGAAATCGGCCAAAAATTGATTACGTAATATGTGAACGATCCCTAATCCTAACTTGACCTTAACCTTTGCTCGGAGTTGAAATATTACGAGATAAGGTGTCGTGGGATAAAGTGTCTTGAGATGAAATTCCGTGAATTAAAATGTCCCTTCCCATGTACGGCAGGACCAGCCCTCATTAACCCCAATCATTGCTAAATTAAACTTTGGACTACCGCTAAAACTAATCATACAATATATGGAATAACCCATCCCTCAGGTGCGGCAGGAGCAGCCCGAGTACTTCCAGGTCCTGAGTCAGGTGGTTGCTTACTACCGGTACAACAAATCATACCATATATGGAATAACCCCTCCCCCAGGTACGGCAGGAGCAGCCCGAGTACTTCCAAGTCCTCAGTCAAGTAGTGGCTTACTACCGGTACGGCGTGCCGGGGACAAACTCAACGTGTCCCGGCACAGAGTCCTGGACATGCGAGGTGAAGAAAACAACCAGTTAATTTTTCTAAATTATATATTTCTCAACAACCGGTTACCATTTCTAAATAAATTTCTCAACAACCGGTTACCATTCTTCAATAAATCCGGTTACGGTTTCCTGTTAATCGACTGTTTCTCTAAATCATGGATTGGGTGAAAACTCCCGGTTAACCGGTATTTCGGTTAACCGGTATTTCGGTTAACCGGTATTTCGGTTAACCTGTTGTTTCCTAGGCGAGGACATGTACCGTGTGGTGGACACCTTCTTCACGCTTGACGAGTTCGCGTTTGCCAAACACGTGACTGATATTGAGACAAGGAAGCTTTGGTGGAAAGCTTACTCCTACTACAGGCAAGGATTTATAAATACGTGCAAAAATCATCAAAAAATCCGCATTTTTTGACGTATTTCTAAAAAATGCGCATTTGAAAACCTCGCTCCTTCTAATTTAACAACTCCTACTACAGGGGTAAGTGTCGTGAGTCCCGAACACCTGCTGTACAACGCATTGAGGCGGGAGATCTGGTGATGATTGATAACTCCCGGGTCCTACACGGCAGGCAGCCCTTCGAGGAAGGACCAGGAGGGGAGAGGGTGATTAATCTCATGTACACAGAGTTCAGTCATCTCATACCTGCAGTTATTGACCTGCATCAGGAGATTGCGGGGCTCAGGAAGGTGCAATCTGGTGCTCCTAGTGTTAGCGATAGGAATTTTAAACATGCCACTTGGAGTTGGAGAAAATAGTCATTTTTTGTCGGGTAATGATACAATCAACAAACTCATGGATCGTGTGATATTGAAAATTGTCAAACTCGGCTGACGCCTCGTGTGATAATTTTAGAATTTTCGATATCACACTCCCATCGATTTCGTTTGTTAATTGTACACTATACCGTGTATGTTAACATGGGTACGTATCAGAAGAAGGTTGGTAGGCGAGGACAAAGGGTCAAATCCTTGCACAGCTATGCGATTTTGTTTCTAGCTGAACTTATGACAGTGATTTTGAATAAAAATGATACTTTGAATGCAAAATTAGCTTCATTTTCACAACATTACGGTGACATGTCGAACTCCTTCGTGCGCAGTGTAACCGTGCGCAGTGTAATCGTGCGCAGTGTAATCGTGCGCAGTGTAATCGTGCGCAGTGTAATCGTGCGCAGTGTAATCGTGCGCGGCTCACAGCTTGAATATAACTTGCAGAGAGCCACACACGATAACGTCGTTACGCCGCGCACGGAGAAGCCGCGCCCGTAGATGCTCGACCCTGTTAGCTCACGTGATCGTGTTGGATGGGTTCGTTGAGAACGTACACAGATCCATCCACAACCCTGCTTCCGGCTGGTCGCTCCGGGTCGAACGTGGGATGACGTCATTTTCATAAGGAAAAAAGGGCACTTGACGACGTCATTTTCAGGGGTTTAAGTGGTCACTTGATGGCGTCATTTTCATAAGTTATAGATGGATTTCACCCATCCCTAGCGCGCAACAAGTTCAGAAATTTGGAGGGTCGTGTTGCAGAAAAAATGGCGCGCGGCGGAGGGTACTGGTAGGGTAAAATCCTACTACATAAGTCATAAGTTAAAGTGCCCATTTGATGAAGGTTTAAATGCCAAGTGACGTGTGTAGGTCGAACGTGAACTGGATTCCGGAGAGTTGTGGAAACCTTCCTTCGTGCTCAGGGTACTTCGACACTCCGTTCTCAAGCGCCTCGATTACTTGACTCCCAGTTCGGAGTGACGATCTGTTACTATAAACAAACTTTAGCAAACACTTTTTTCTTGGCAATCTCCAAAAAAGTTGAAGCTTTGCCAGAGTTTGCCATACCCCCATGACATACCATTAAATGTAGATTGAAAGCATAAAATAAAGTCTATATGGGGTAGTACTAGTACGGTGACTTCTTAAGCCCGCATAGGTGTGCGTACGCGCCGCGCAAGCCACACAGGGATATACTTGTTTAGCAATACGTCGACAGTTCTGACTGCACTTTGCGGGTTTTTGTGCGCGCTGCCCAAGTTTACGAAGCGTAAAGGCCACAACTCACAAGTTTTATGTCTATTCGGCGCGCAAACTTGAGCCGCGCACTAAAAATACGCGCACAGCAGTTCGAAGTGTCCCTGTATTCTGTTACATACCAGTACACTGTAAGAGAAGAAGCTCGTCCATTATTGGTAAGATGGCTGATAAATCTCTCATTCGAAACTTGCCGGGAGGGAATATACAGTCCGATCGCATCGTGCCGCTGAGAATAGTGGATATAGTGACGTTATTATCAGGGGTTGGAAGGGGGAGTTGATGACGTCTTTATCAGGGGTTAGAATGGGGTGTTGATGACGTCAATATCAGGGTTAGAATGGGTTGATGTTATTATAATTCATCATATGTGCAGCTTCAAAAAATCGATAGGATAAAATAAATTGGATGAACTACCACGAAATTGGAGAAGATATAGTACCTGTTTAAAATAGCAATGTCTGCTCGTAAAGCTACCCTCATTACATCTGTGATAAAATTACCTGCAGAAATATCAGTTCTAGAATATCTTACATTAAAGAAAATGGACCCAAAAATGGACCCGAAAGTCTATGTTTTTTAACAAACGATTTATTTATCATCAGAGTCAATATTCTTTCTAAACTACACATCAATAAATGAATTGAGTCAGCAATTGTACCCATGTTGGTTTCCTTCGTTCTGATTTCACTGAACCTCGTTTCTAAGGGCACTGAAAACTCCCCGATTATCTTGTTCATCTCAGAGTCCACTTTACCTGGGATTGGGATAATTCTCAGCAACAACTAATATAAAGTAAATTGCTTTCATATAAATGATGATTTAGAAAAAATGAGTACTAGATACAAGGTGCTCGAGCAAAAATGTCACAATTTTGTCCCGATTTATTAATGATTTCAATTCGAAATTAAGTTAGCAAATTGAAACTGCCATGCGGTAAACTATCACGATTATCCTGCTGAAATTCTAAAGAAATCCGACTAAAATCCTGCAGAGATAGGAATGAAAACATTAGCTTACTCTGATACTCATCCACATGCAGCTTAATGTTTTCATTCTCTGCAACGTCTGAAGTGATCTCGATCTTATCTATCACTGTTGATACCTGCAAAAGAAAGCTATTTTCAGATCCCCATACGTACGTTTATTGTTACAATTGGAGATGTTCGTAACCACTCTTGCTATTTCTGATCAAATTACGTTAGCCCCACCCACAATACAATATCGCAGTAAAATTTCACACAAGTGTTACCCTCTCGCCAGGTGTCCACGAGATGGTGATAAATTATTTGCCTGAAACCACTAAACCAATGATATTCGCCAGTTTTCCTTTGTTTTCCTGTAAAATCCGAAAACCCCTATTTTTCCCTCCCAAAACAGTGAACCGTTTGTCAACTTTGGCCACCAGCTATTTTCAGATCCCCATAGGTCCTATTTCTGATTAAATTACATTAGCCCCACCCACAATATACATCCTCGCAGTAAAAGTGATACCTTCTCGCCAGGTGTCCACGAGATGGTGACTTTAGAGAGCTCTCGGAAATCCGTGCCACTTTTCAGAATAGTACAGCCTTCCACCTGAGCCAGACGCGCATTATTAGTACGTGTGTTCTTAAGTTTGTGAATAAAGTTTTATTTTACAGATGTAAATTTTGTACTTTTTATTCCACGATTTGGTTTAAATTTGGATTTTTCCGATTATTTGATTGATAATCGACCGGAATGGGCTAGTAAGCGGTTTAAACTTTTCACATTCAATGAAGGTAATTTCCAGGAACACAGGTATTGGAAACAATCTGTTTGCAAAACAAACCGTTTCATTCCGACATTCTGCTTAAAAACTTCAAAAAAAACCTACCTCTTCAACACCGTAGTTATGGTCATGTCCTCCCAGGATAACATCGATATAGCTAGCCTCAGCAGCCAGCCTTCTGTCGTTATTCCATCTCATGTGCGTGAGGGCTATCACGATGTCAACACCCATCTCATCCTTCAACATAGATCCTGGGGGAGAGAGGAATTTCAGCCGATGTCAACACCCATCTCATCCTTCAACATAGATCCTGGGGGAGAGGAATTTCAGCCGGGAAAAGGGCGGAAATTCAAACGAGAAATTGTGGAAATTCAAACGTGGATAGGACGAAATATAGCTCAACAAATTTTCGAACCCCCAAAATTTCCATTCCCTGAATTGTGTCCATACATTAATTTGTCTCGTTAAAGGTATAATTTATTTTGAACTTTTCTTATGTTTTTATCTATTTTTATATTTTACGTTTTTTAAATGCTTTGGATTTTAATTTGTTTTACTTTGATTTGATTTAGTTTATATTTCAATTTATTTTGATTGAATTAAGTTTTTATGTCTTCTTTTTAATTTTTCAAATTATTTTGTTAATCATTCTGCAAAAATTGACCTCAGTTACCATACAAAAAACTCACAAAAATTGAAGATTGTACTTCTATAATGATTGTTACATAAGTTTAATGTAACATAACACACCCGTGCTCAATCTTCCTTCGCAAGTTTGTGACTGTTGAGGCCGTTTTTGAGATCTCAGCTTTGCAGACCAACAGAGTTCTTCCCGCTGTTGCGGGGAACGGACTTTCCACCTCAATACTTTTCAACTCAGGACACTTAATCTCGTGATACACGCCTTAATTTTCAGACAGTTAGCAGAGAACATTCTGAATCCCCAGTTTTCTACCATTGATCAATCGATACATTTCAAGTCTGCCTTGTTATTGTTATAAGTGTACACATTGTATTCTGTTATGCAGCATACATGGTTCAAGAGAACAAACTTTCCACGGAGCCTGATCTAATGATATTCAAATGCGTTTTCTTTAGAAATTCCGCTCTGTTATTATTTGAAGAGTACGTATGACGTATATTCTGTTGCGCAACTCATACATGGTTCAACCTTCCATGTGCCGCTATCACAGCGCTCCAGCCATAGCTGCCGACTCTTGAAAATCCTTTGGGAGGGCACTTTTTTGCCCCATTTGGGAGGGCAAATAGCGTTGAAGGGAGGGCAATTTCTGAGGAAGTATTTGAGAAAATATATGGCGACCTTTTTTTTTTTTTTTTTTTTTTTTTTTTTTTTGGACGTCGCCTAAATATTGAATCCAGGTAAATTTTAGAATTTTAGGTAAATTTTAGATTTTTCGGTGACTTATGCATAAATTTTAAGCATGTTAAAATTTTCAAAATTGATTCGAGATAGTGCTTGATAGGTAAATTTTCAAAATCGATCCGAGATAGTGCTTGGTAGGTAAATTTTCAAAATGGCGACCTTTTTTAGGAACGACTAAAAATGTGATCCGAGATAGTGAACATCTGTTGCGCAACTCAAAAGGTACATCCGAAAGTTCAACCTTCCATGTGCCGCTATCCCAGCGCTCCAGCTTCACATTCCAGCCTCATAATCTGCTAAAAATACATACTAAAACCGCTTCTAGCAGCTGTCAGATTTTTCTCATGAGACCGAGGTTTTCTACATCATCTCTTGATATTCTTCTACACCTCAACACTTTTGCTGAACTTTGAGCTTTTTGTTGAACTTTGTTTGAATTGCTAATGATGTGGTGCACACATCGTTGATGCTCGTTCTGTTTATTAATGTGACACATTCCGTATACCATCTACAGTGTAACTGTTAGTAGTGTTTAGTCATAAGTAGTGTTTAGTGTTTACTCAACTTCGCTATTACTTCTTTTTGAACATGTATAGTAGTAATTATTATTAACTGATATTCGATTGAACTGGCCCCACGTCCCAATTTAACCGGCAATTGGACAAATGGCCTGACAGTCGTTTTTGTCCTTACAATAAAGGTTAAATAAGGGCCAATAAGGTATGACTTCGTGAACAGCTTCGTGAACACTTGTTTTATTCATTTAAGATTAGAAATTTGAACTCATTTTGAACATATTTGCTTTTTTGTAAATTCAAAACCTCATCACTGACCACAGTCTTCTTTAATTATGATCGTTCTCATATCACATTGTTCGTGTATGTTAAAATTTTCTACATCTGTTACATCACAAAGGAAAGAGTCTTTGTATAATTTTCCGTTGCGTAAGTCGTTTCTTACTTTCTTTGCGGTTCTCTCCCTGAATAACAATTGTGATTCACTAATGAGAGGTCCCGCCTTTTTTCATGGTGTGTCTTGGTGTGTTTGCTTGTGCTGGTCTCTACAACTGTGGTTATACGTTTGCCGTATTTTTATCTACGAACAACACTCCACAGTACAGAAGTTCTGTACTCTGATCAGTCATTTTCATCGTTATTAACTTATTAAGCAAAAATTAAAACCACGCTCATTGCTCGTTGATTTATGCAAGTGTCGTACTCGAAAGAAAATAGAATCAATGATCAACCGAAATCACTTGCCTTTAATTTAATCGACGCAAATTTAACCGTCCTTTCATAACCGACATATATCTCGAAGTCGTTTTTTGAATATCGCAAAAATTGAGAAAAATATCGTGCGGGTGATAAGTTCACGAACTCATCATCATAAATTTGAGGGGGATCATGACACGGAGTCCGGCAGATGAGAACACCAAACTAACCAGTGACATCGCTCAAACCCCTCCACAAGATGAGGAGGAAATGGAGGAGGTGGATATGGAGGATGCTATTGAGAGAGCGGGGTGTGGGATGGGGACACTCCTCTATAGTGCAGGTAGGTCGGGAGATTTTAAAAAATGAAGAAATTCGTGAATTTTAAGTGTTGGTTCGAATCCAGACAGACATTATGGTTAATGGCAGGAGAACAGGTGGATAAGGGGCTTTTTGAAAGAAAATGACACTGGTAATTTCAAACGTAGAGCACCATGGGGGGCGGACGAAGGAGAGTCATTTAGAATCATGACGCGTGCACGGGCACAGCCCTCCTTTTGGCTGTTACCATGGTTACAGCAATAGAGGTAGTATGAACAAATTTTCCGAGCAATTATGGAACTTGTCCATCGCCAATCCTGCCTCAACGCCCTTTTGTAAGTCAAAACTAGGCGCTGGGGGAGGGAGAAATAAAAGCTAAATTTTGATTTTTTGCTGCTGAAAATAATCACAAGATCCGTTTCCCAGGCGCAGTTCTCTTTTTCTGCCTGGAAGGAGCCGAAGTGGTCATGTTGACAGTTGTAGCCCCCATGCTGCGGTGTGAGTGGAATCTCTCCTCCTTTCCCTACGCTGTCCTCCTCATGTCCACCCTGCTTTCCATGATGATTTCCTCAGGTGCAACCTCCACTTTCGGCGACAGATTCGGAAGAAAACCCATCTCTGTCATTTCCGGTCTAGGTGTGTCGGTAGGCGGGGTTTTGTCAGCGTTTGCCAAGACTTACTGGCAGTTTCTCCTGCTGCGGATCATCATAGGTTTCTTCATGGGCATGGGAACGGGTCCGGCGGTGGCTTTGAGTGGCGAAGTGGCTCCGAAGAAACTCAGAGCAGCCGCTTTGGCTGTCCTCCCCATTCCGTGGGGTCTTGGAGTCAGCATAGGGGCAGGAATCGCATACGCAGTCATAGACCCTTATGGCTGGCAAGGATTAATCTTAGCGATATCACTCGTTTTCTCACCGTGTGTCATTTTCTTCTGTATTGTACGGGAATCTCCGAGGTACGACTATCATTATCGGCAAGATGTCAAATCAGCAGAGGAGACAGTGAACAGGCTCATCAAATTAAACGGAAGAGATATTCCTCAATTCCGGTTATCACGAGGCGAAGTCGTAGACTCGGACCAAGAAATTATTGACTGCAAAATGGTTTGGAACACTTTGAAACAAACGGACAACGTCAAAAACGCTGTAATTATCCTCAGCTTATCATTCTTTGCAGTTTTTAATTACTATTTGTATGCTTATATAACCCCTAGATTCCTGAACGAAGGATACTGTACGGGCGAGACAGTTTCAGTTAAAGAATCCTGTACTTATGATAAGGATGTCCTGTTTGACCTAGCTGTCGTGAGTTTGGCAGGTCCCATCGGGTCAATCTTATCATTATTCTTCCAACATTACTTCGGTCGAAGGAAGGTTTTCATAGGCTATGCTACAGGCGCATCCCTTGTTTCCTTGACCCTGTATTTCTGTGTCAACTACACGTATCTGTTCGCCTTCTTGGTAGTGATGAGATCGACTTTGGACGGGACTTGCATGGGACACAACATCCTGATGCCTGAGTATATGCCAACTGTCATCAGATCGTTCATGATATCGATGGTGGCAGTGTTCGCACGGCTGGGCGGGGTCATTGCTTCCTTTACATCGGAGTACATTTATCAGGACCATCCTAGACTGGCTATAGCAATCATTCAGGCTTTTGCTGTTGTGTGCATTGGGTGTTTGGTGATGCTTAAAAAGGAAACTATGGGAGCTAATCTGCAGTGAAAATGGTTTTGTAATTTTGTTACTGGAATAGGTTTCGAAAAGCTTGATTGAAATTTGTGTTAATCTTAGATTTCACTTTGAGCAAAAACTGATTTCTTAATTTTAGTTGCTCATAGCAGCGATAAATAAATTAATTAGACGACGCCGCGCGCCCGCCTTTTTTCATTACTAAACGCAAGTCTGCTTTTTTGTTTTCGCGCGATACATAACCAGACTTAAGAAGAACTTGCCACAGTGTGACAGTTTCTAGCACTTAGCCACATATTTCGTTATTTTTGCACACAAAAAATCCTTGCGGCAGCCACACTCGCTAATTCGGCCGAGGATTGTGACGGTGCCACATTTTTTGTTAAAATTCATAGAACACCATATAACCACTCGTGTCGGTGCATACTCTCAAGAGAGTGTTGACCTCAGAGCTAGTGTGGCAATGAAGAATATTGCCACACTTTGGCAGTGCGGCAAACTGTTGTACCAGACCCACCATGAAAAAAAATCAATAACTCGTGAAATGCACGAGTCCTTTCGATAAAAACCTCGCTCTTCGGCATCGTTCTTTCAATGCACACTCGGCCCTCGGGACTTCGGTCATTCCAATGACTCATTCGTGATTATTATCCCCGTTTGCACTTTTTACTTGTTAATAAATCATTCTTTAGATATCACATAAAAGCTTTCCGTGCAACTGCAAGAAAACTTTAAAATTCATGCATTGTGATTAGAAATGGATGCAGTACATGATGATATAAGTAGTCCGATATGTCGTCTGCATTCTACCATAACGATTAATTTTAAATGAAGCATATGAAAATTTATTGTACACGATAATTGACCAAATTCAATTCAATAATAATGTTTTAAAGTACTGATATTAAAATATCTTATATCTATGAATTCAGAATCTTACCGTATTTATCAGCAGACTCCACGTAATCATGGTACTCTATCTCGGACAACTCTATGGTACTGAGGGTTTCCATCCATCCCAACTCTACAAGCCCCAGTAAACCTATCTTGAAGGGAAGAAAGCAACTATAACTTTCGGTCGCAGTGGCGTGTCGAACTGTGTCGAACTCATTCGTGCGCGGCTTAATTCCATGCGCGGCGTAGTCGTGCACGGCTCACTGGCTGTAAGACCCCAACTAGTCGGTACATACCGCGGTACGTACCGCGGTACGTACCGCGGAACATGTCCTAACTAGTCGGTACATACCGCGGTACGTACAGTGAGCTGCGCACGATTACGCTGCGCGCGAAAAAGCCGCGTACGGGGGAGTTTGACACGTCCCTGTAACTGAAAGGATTTTGAAGGGATTGGAGGACTGAGGGATTCTGAGAGTGAGAATGGGTTTTTTGGAATGTAAGTTGTAACACATGTTGCACCTTGTGAGGGAAGAAGACCTCCATTAAGTATGAGTAAGCACGTCAGCATGTGTGAGCATATGAGTATTGGGTATGATCTTGAGTAAGGACGTCAGTATGAGTAAGCATGTATGTATGAGTAAGAATGAAGTTCTAACTGAATCTCGTATCTTGACACCACTGTGATTTAGAATGAGATATCTCTTCCCGTCGCCCAGAGGTCCTCCAGTCTCTTTGAAACACAAACTGTCAAAACTGCGTCAATATTAGGGTAATTATCGTGATATTCAAAATAGTCTTTTGATGTCGTTGGACTGTTCATTTTCCGTGCGAAAGTTTTACATATTCGATCAAATAACAAGATATTATATAACTTCTATAGAACAGCCATCCTAATCTTGAGCTCATGTACATTTTGTGCATTTGAAAAACCACCTGTTTGTAACCCCCTTGCAAGTTAACGATACCACCCCTTCATTCCGTAATAGACTGCAGCTTACGATACGATTATAATACCGGGTATGCCCGGTATCGGTGATGTATTAGCTTACCCACGGGCTCAATCTGCGCGCGAGTTGGCCATTGCATGAAAGATAAACTCGCGCGATGATTGGTCAATGTTTCGGGATCTTTCGGCTTCACAGGTAAGCTTACAAGACAAGGATGAACTTTAAATTAGGACTCCCAGTTTCATTTCAACAGAAAGCAGTAAAACATCCCCATTCCTTATCAGTAAGAACTAGTTTGAGGTATATAATAACTATAATTTTGACAAAATATAATATCATATGGCGATACACCGTGTGGACTACTTTTAACATTTTGAAAGATTAACAACATAACCTCGTGCAATTAAAAGCATTTATCTCATTACATACGAAAATAGATTAGAATTCATATGAAAGCCGCGAACGAAAAATAAGCTCTTCAACATAATATATAAATTCGCCATTTTCAGTTATGATAATGACGTCATTAAAGTGAATTGCCTATAATTCGTACCCGGTCAGATTTAACACGTTAAAATTCAGCACTCGCGTCCCTCGAAAAATTAACTCGCTTATAATTCATTATATTTAGATATTTCCTAAATTCCTACTTGGGAAAGTGAAATAAAATATTACATGTAAAATTTTCGTCAGCCAATAGAATTCAATGTATCACATGATTAAAAAAAGCCACGATACAATTTGTGCATATCAAGAATTCATCAATTTTTTAAACAGATCACACACCCCAATATTGAGAAAGAAGAGCCCACTTCAAAACGCAAAGGAACTTAGAGGCAACGCGCGCTTTCACGACATAATATATGCGTGTTTTAACGCAGCAAACGCGAAAATTATGTCATAAAAAGCACGCGCACACACTGTGGAATCGAGATTCATTGCTTACCAATAAACATAGACCATTGAAATGAATATAACCATATCATATATTGTGTTAATTAATGAGCATATATCAATTAATCAATTATGAATTATATAATCACGATTATAAAAATTAAAAGATCTCGCCCGCCTGAATTTTCAGCTGGAACTTCAACACATCATCATAACAATATGATATATATATCCTCACAACCTAGCCCCTTACGGTGACAGTTCGAACTGCAGTTTGCGCGTTTCTTGTGTGCGCGGCGTATAAACATTATATTATACACGTGTCTTTACGCCGCGCAGACTTATGCCGCGCAAACTTAAGCCGCGCAAACTGCAGTTCGAACTGTCCCTGTTAAAGCGCACCGCCTACTATTAGATCTTGCGGCACCTACGTTAAACATAGTATATATTAATCATATGGTATATCAAAGCACAAAAAACACTACTATAGGCAACGGCATATCAATTTACCAACAGCAAACCATATGTCGACCAATGAGCGCGCAGCACCATGAAATACTGCAAGCTGATTGGTCCATATATTACCACCTGGTGGGTAAAGTAACCTGCCATCGATCATAGAATATCAGTGGCACTTCGAACTGCTGTGTGCGCGCCTTTCGTGCGCGCGGCGTTAGTTTGCGCAGCGTATAGACATATGAAAAACATGTCTGTACGCCGCGCAAACATACGCCACGCACACGAAAGACGCGCACACTGCAGTTGGAACTGTCACCGTATTACATTACATATATAAAGTGTTTCTACATGCCGAGAGAATCTAAATATTCGGCTATAACACCGACACCCTTGTTGGTGCTGCCCTGCTGCTGTCCCTCGGCTGTGTGACCGATTACCACGGCGGTTTTAGTGCCCTGCATCGAGATGGCGCCATGAAAAGAGAGAGGGATTAGTGTCGACGGCGTATTTGTTTACCCACAGGTCCATTTCATATTGACCAATCAGCGCGCGAGTTGGCTGTAAACTTGCACGCTGATTGCACGTTAATTGGAGATGATGATAAATTTCAAATTCTAGGAATAACCAATGCAATGATGATTAAATCACTCAATTTATAATTTAAGTCATTTTTGGAACACATGGAAACTGATTTTTAGCACTTTTTTCAGCCTTTTAATTAATAAGACTACAGTTACCCTCTGTTTGACTTACATGCTCCTTCATCTTTCCCAACACCATGCCCTCCAACTCCCTCAGGAAGTTGTACTTCACTCCTGCGATGTGAATACCACTTGCCATGAAAGTAGCGAAGTCTTGGGCTTGAAACGCCGCCCCTATCGCCGAAGCCTCCGACGGCGTGATGGCGATACACTCGCCGGTAGAGTTGGTCGTCCAGATGCTGCCGTCTAGGCCGATAATGGCGGCGGTATCGCACGCGCCCTCGCAGTGTCCGCGCAGGTTTCCGAGGTAAGCATCCCAGTCTGACATGACGGCTCAAAGGGAAGAGATGTGGTTAGTATCAGGGGGCATGACATGATGCCAGTCTGACATGACGGCTAAAAGGGAAGAGATATGGTTAGTATCTGAAGGGAAGAGTTGTGGTTAGTATCAAGTGCCAGTCTGACATGACGGCTAAAAGGGAAGAGATGTGGTTAGTATCTGAAGGGAAGAGTTGTGGTTAGTATCAAGTGCCAGTCTGACATGACGGCTAAAAGGGAAGAGCTGTGGTTAGTATCTGAAAGTGGGACATGATGATATGATGGCTAAAAGGGAAGAGATATGGTTAGTATCAAGAGGGATATGATGCCAGGATTGTTAGGGGATTGTGGTGGAAAGGTTGCTAACTTGCTAGTGTAGCCAGGTAGCAACGTAACGAGGTACAGGTAGGAAGGTGTCAGGGTAGCAGGGTAGCAAAGGGCCAATAAGGGTGTAATAAGATACTCAGTGATCATATATGGACCGATTGCTCGCCAATTGCTCAGAGAGCAAAACAGTGTAACGAACGTTCAATAATTAAATAAGTATATAAACAAATTTAAACACAAGGTTAATCTTATTGACTTTAAGTTTCATGGGTTAGTTCATACCCATGAAACTTAAAGTAAAGAAGATTAACCTTGTGTTCTACACACAAACATACCATGATTCACGATCATAGCACACACAAAGACAAAATACAAAACGATTTAAATGTAGTAGTACACTAGCTGTCGTCTTGTCAGTTGTCAGTCATAGGTCACGTTTAAATGGACTGTTTGACAGCATAAATTCTTAATTCTAAAGCATCATAATGATGTCATTCTGAACAGACTATTTTTCGTATGCGACGTATACGGTAATGTATAATTAAACTGAGTAATTATGCGATTTTCTGTGAGGACGGAATATTTAAAATGAAGGAATACATAAAATGCTTAAAAAGATAAAAAAAGATAAAAGTGTACAGAGTATAATCATTATTTCTACATGGTACCACTGACAGATTCAACGTATCCTTTTGATGATTGAAAAAGAATAAGTCACTGGATTTTGCAACACAAGAAAATTCACTTAACGGATGTTCTGCCAGAGCTCACTACAGTGGAGACTTGCCACTGCTTCTCGCATAAGCGGTGGTGGTATGGTCTGCGGATTTTTCACCAAAAAACTTCACGGATGTCACAGATAAGATCGGTACGTTGATGAAAAAGAGTTGAAAATGGTGTAGGGCGACGAAGTTCATAGAGCTAATACATCTAACATGACTTCACATCACTCCTAATATTGTACCTGGACAACTAAGAAATATTCATCCTTGCAACAAACACACAAAGTTTGTAATCTTACAACGGAAGTGAGGGCTAGCTGAACTATCACGGACTTGATATTAACGGCGGATATTTGTTACATATGATTTGAGCATCATAAATATATTACAAATATAATAAGCGGTTGCGAGTGACGTAATTACCATGGTTCAAAATGGTGTGTTGATGACGTCACACTGCATATATTTCTTTAGATCGTACATTATATTCAAACATGGAGTGGAGTCGCGAGAAATATAATACAACGTTGAGATGGAGTCAAAGTGGGATGTGCTTAATTCTCTGTGAGCAAAAATAGGCGGATCAAGATCATCAATTTAGTACGTTACGCTATGATAATGATGTCATCAGAGTCGCCTGTTCAGTATGTTCAACTTGTGCGTATTTTAGCTTATGTACATAACAATATATGATTTGAATGGTCACGGCGAAACACCAAAATTGGTCAAATCTGTGTCAAATCTGTATATACTGCATTTCATTTGTCAATTCGCATCATATCCAATGTGATTTGAAGATATAAATGATAAATCTAATAATAGATGCTAAGGGTTAATCGAAATTGAATTAAGCAAGCAAATTGAACATAAAGATATGAGAACACAATCTTAATCAGTGCGCACTGCGCACTTAATTAGAGCTAGTTCTCCTAAATCACACTGATAAAGTGTCGCAGTATAAAGGTACAGTGTGAGTGAGGGACGAAGCGTCGCAGTTCTATTTAGCTAAATGTACAAAGGTACAGTGAGGGATAAAAAAACGCAAAAAGAACGAAGTGGACAGAGAACTCTTCACAAGCACTCAATATTCATATATTTAAGAACATAAAAATAATGACGTCATCATCATAAATTATAAGGGTTAACTGATGACGTCATCACACATATATTCATTTAGTGAGCAGAACATAAAATATGTGGTCTCCTCTAAACACAGAGAGAGAGAGACATGTACAGAAAGAAAGAGAAGGATAGTGAGTCTAGGAAGTAGAAATATCATATAAAAATGCGATCCTAATTCAATCATATATATTACTATGCCTACACCCGAGAAGAAGGCGGTTAAGATGACGTCATTATTACAGTGTAATGTGATGTAAGGTGATCAGGTTAACCGCCTATTTTCGTGCAGGGCTTCAATTAAATCATTTCAAAATTTGTGTTTGAGTGTGGGAGGGGTAGTATTGAAACACACATTATAATTACATCTTTACACCTACACGCAGAAAAATAGGGAGTTAGATTTCGAAGGAATTTAATGCGAAAGATCATCGTGTAGATTCCATGTAGCGATTAATTCAATTTTAGTGATCTATTGATAAGGTATAGAAATAGCGGCTTTAGAAGATCACTTGTCAGAATACGTAGAGTTGAAAAGAATGTAATATGTATTTGCAATGCATATTCAAAATTCAAGAGAATGGTTGGAATGATAATTTGCTATATATTGGAAATTTCACAGTACTACAAAATCTTTCTTCTTTCCAAATTAAGGTCCCTGATTGGTGTAATCGGTTGATTGACCGACGTCGCATTTCTTTCAAAACCACCGTAAGTATTTGATCACCGCAGGTTCAGCATTCACGAAAAATATATTCTCGCCTGTTTAAGTCCTAAATTAAAATATATCTGCTGAAAACACATCACTTAGGACTTGCAAATAAGTCTATTACACATTTCTTCAACCTCGACAATATCCAATGGAGTTTGTCCAGATTCGTGTAAAATAATAATATGTGCACAGAAAGGATACCCGGATACGATGACGTCATTATAATAGCGCAATGTAGTAAGTTAGTGAGACTGAACTGCCTATATGCCGTGGGAGGGGTACATATTTAAATGCCTCAATCAACACGACTTTAACTCATTCAATTTGCATAGTATAATGAGAATATGCGAACAAAATGAAATGCACGCTCATTCGTTGTTAAAAACTTAATATTATTTAAGTCTTAATAAAAGCTAAATATTTAACATTAAATATTTTATATCAAATGACAACCATTTACCGTAATTTTATCATGAGGCACTTTAACGAGCAGTAGCAAGGTGAGAGAAATATTGAAATAAATTCTCAAATTATGCATATAAAATATGAAAAAAATGAAAGCGAGAAACGGAGAAACTATACAAATGTACTATTTGAGAAAATGGAGTTACAGAACAGGTATAAATTCACCCGGCACCCGGAAAAGAAAAAAAAGCTAATTGAGGGAGTATGGTAGGTAGTGTTAGTAGTTATACCCTCCTCACGAAAAATAGGCGTTCATTTTCAGCAATTTTGCAGCGCTCATACTGTTAATGACGTCATTTTTACAGCCTATTTATTCTGAGTGTATTTTAATTCCATGGTACACCTCACTGTTTAGGTATGTAGTTGAAAAGGGGGGTTTGTAGCCAAAAACTCAAGGCTAAAATCTTCATTAAAAATTGTCCTATTTCAGAAAAGGAACGAAAACCCTCAAGTTACACTTAAGAAACGATGGTATCAACTATGAATTATGACAATTAACAGTAAATTTGAATAAGTTAGCCCCCATAAGCCCCCAATTTACCAAATTTAAGAACAAACTTAGGCTTATCAACGCATTATTCATTAACGTAGAATGAAAATCTTACTCAGCACTAAAAGTTGAAATGTACAAAATGCTGAAATACGACCACATGAAACCGAAGATGCTGAACACTGCACCACATTGTCGTCTATTATGAGAGACACACGCAAAAAGACGAGCTATATTAAAGGCCCCCGAACGCAAAATTTTGACTTTGGCTAATTCTACAGATCTTAGGGCGTGAAGTACAATGTACTTTGTCCCACCCTCTAACTCTAATTAGTTTAGCTGCTATGAGCGATTGAAAATAGGTCGGGCAGCAGAGAATTCATGTTTACATACCATAACTTGAATAAACGGCAATCTTTGATGCCTCATAATTAGACTTCTGAACAATCAATTTTGACCAAAGTTTTTTTGGTCATTAGGTCGGAATGTTGTCTAAAAGATAAAGTGGTTGCCGAGTATGTCAAATCATTTTTACCGATCAATAACTGCATTTCAATTTACTGCTTGAATATCCACTGTTGCCCTGCATATATTTTGTTAGAATAACATGCAACATGCACTGTAATGTGATACGTATCGTCATCACGTACGGGGAAATATCCGCCGTAATACAGGGAAAATTCTGCTGCCCTTTGAGGAATTTCGTAACTAAATTAGCTATTAGCGGCTTGGAGCATCATATACAAACCGGATTTTCGCTCTTATTGTTGATATTTCACCTATAAGAACACATTCCACCATAAAAAATGGAAAATTAAAATTTGAAATTTCTCGGTCGGGGGCCTTTAATGAAGTGAGACGACAAAAAGACGAGCCACATTAATGAAGTGAGACGACAAAAAGACGAGCTACATTAATGAAGTGAGACGACAAAAAGACGAGCTACATTAATGAAGTGAGACGAACCTATCTACAAGATGCTATATGCTGTCAGATAACACACGTATTAACATAATATGAGAGAAACTCGTAGGAGTGCAAAAGTACACACGAACATATATAATATAATGTGACACACACAGCGAACACACACTCACACAAACACACAGTCACCACACCTTAACACAGCAGCACTACTACGCATCATTGAATTACGTCAACTTGCTCTCTCTGTAGTACAAAGAGTCAAATTAAAGAGTCAAAAGTGTGAAGAATATTAATACGAAAGTGTAAAGAATATTAATACAAAATAAATTAAATTCAGACTAAGTCAACTGTTGAAGTAGGAGGGTAGTAGAGTATATAACGTTAAGAAGGAGGACGCACGCCTATGTGTCGTATATAACGGAAATATGTCGATTTTCAGCACTGTCGAAATTCAACACGTCGTGAGGTGTAACTTCAGGTCGTAGGCAGTTTGTAGGCAGTTGAGATCACACCGTCCAACACAGTCTACTACGACGTCATGCGCAAGTTATACATATGTATATGTTAATCTAACGCATTAATTGCACTAGGCGCAGCCGAGTGCTAATTAATTTACTCGAGGCAAAGCCGAGTGTTGATTGGTACAACAATATCACTTCTGTGTCGTTAGATTAGTGTATAGAACCACAACCAGTTATACTCTTAAAATAATTACACAGAAGCAATCTGAACGCGAGTGGTACTATACAGGTTTCAAGTTTGACTTCAATGGCAACAGCATAATAGAATATAACTCAAGATAACGAGAAAAATGAAAAAAAAGTAGAAGAAAATCTGCCCCTTTGAGTCAAAAATCAGTGACTACGTTGCAAGACAAACTAATGATTCCGATACACAAGATATGAATGACTCGAACAATGAGGTTAAATCTAAGATTGACGTAGCTTTAGCAGCGCAAAGAAATGCCATCCTTGTCAAGTGAGCAGTAAAGCGTCATCAGTTTCCTATTGAAAGCCTTGCTAATGATGCCACTATCAAGGGTGTATCATGAAATTGGTGCTGTTCTCGAAGCGAATACAATATGGTTTAATTGCCGAGGTTTCAGAAGATTTATGGTCAAATGAGTTTAGAAGAAAGAAGGATGTGTATTTTGTTTCAATAGTGAGGCTTTGAAACACGTAAAATCAGACAAAATGTACATGAATATGTCCATCGATTTGGGATGACGAAAGAGAAGGTCAGAAAAGAAGTTGGTAATTTCGAAAAGTGATAAATTATTTTCTTCCATATTTTCAAAACCGTTCCAAAAATGTAGTTCACAACTGATTCTAAGAATTGCATAAAGAGAAGAAGTTCTAAGAACCAACTATATAATGGAAAACACCTTATAAAACTTCAAACGCACACACAGCAATGTACACTAGCTCACACACAGCAATGTACACTAGCTCACACACAGCAATGTACACTAGCGCACACACAGTAATGTACACTAGCGCACACACAGTAATGTACACTAGCTCACACACAGCAATGTACACTAGCTCACACACAGCAATGTACACTAGCTCACACACAGTAATGTACACTAGCTCACACACAGCAATGTACACTAGCTAACACAGCAATGTACACTAGCTCACACACAGCAATGTACACTAGCTCAACACACAGCAATGTACACTAGCTCACACAGCAATGTACACTAGCACACACACAGCAATGTACACTAGCTCACACACAGCAATGTACACTAGCTCACACGTGACAGCAATGTACACTAGCTCACACACAGCAATGTACACTAGCACACACAGTAATGTACACTAGCTCACACACAGCAATGTACACTAGCTCACACACAGCAATGTACACTAGCTCACACAGCAATGTACACTAGCTCACACACAGCAATGTACACTAGCTCACACAGCAATGTACACTAGCTCACACACAGCAATGTACACTAGCTCACACACAGCAATGTACACTAGCTCACACACAGCAATGTACACTAGCTAACACAGCAATGTACACTAGCTCACACAGCAATGTACACTAGCTCACACACAGCAATGTACACTAGCTCACACAGCAATGTACACTAGCTCACACAGCAATGTACACTAGCTCACACACAGCAATGTACACTAGCTCACACACAGCAATGTACACTAGCTAACACAGCAATGTACACTAGCGCACACACAGTAATGTACACTAGCTCACACACAGCAATGTACACTAGCTCACACGTGACAGCAATGTACACTAGCTCACACAGCAATGTACACTAGCTCACACAGCAATGTACACTAGCTAACACAGCAATGTACACTAGCTCACACACAGCAATGTACACTAGCTAACACAGCAATGTACACTAGCTCACACACAGCAATGTACACTAGCTCACACGTGACAGCAATGTACACTAGCTCACACGTGACAGCAATGTACACTAGCTAACACAGCAATGTACACAGCAATGTACACTAGCTAGCTCACACAGCAATGTACACTAGCTCACACACAGCAATGTACACTAGCTCACACACAGTAATGTACACACACACAGCAATGTACACTAGCTAACACAGCAATGTACACTAGCTCACACACAGCAATGTACACTGGCTCACACAGCAATGTACACTAGCTCACACACAGCAATGTACACTAGCTAACACAGCAATGTACACTAGCCAACACACAGCAATGTACACTAGCTCACACACAGCAATGTATATGACTCACACAGCAATGTACACTAGCTAACACACAGCAATGTATATAACTCACACACAGCAATGTACACTAGCTCACACACAGCAATGTACACTAGCTCACACACAGCAATGTACACTAGCAATGTATATAACTCACACAGCAACGTATTAACTCGCACAGTAGCACAAGTGAGGGAGAACAAACGAGCCTTAGCAGTATACTACATATAAGAGTATACCACATATAATACACATTATAGTTATATATTACAATACATGTCCATTCCACGTAACGTTAGCGGCCATTTTTCGAGCGAAAACAGTCTATATAACGCAACGAGGTCATGAAAAGCAGTTTTGCATTCTTATCTGAAAAAAGCTATAGCTGCCAAACCATTTGAGACTTTCAGGAAGAAATTTTTAGAGGATGTTTAATAGTATCATCTATTTAAAACTCTACGTCTATTCTCTAGACGGTTCTAGTTAAATAGTTGGGGCGGAACACCCCCTTCTTCCCCAATGTCACATGACACATGGAGATTCGTTCGAAGGACAAAAGGTAGTGTGACGTCATTATCGGAGTTTAATACAGCAAATCTATGACGAAACACAGCACATTTATATATTGCAACGAAGGGAATATTAGAAAATGACTGAAATATATATTGCGTAGGAATATTTAAATCAAAGTGAGCGCTCTATAATTGACGGGGGTCTCCGGGGGGCAGTGGTAGGTATAATGATAATTGGGTATTTACCGTGCATATATACACCTCTATACAATGCATGATGTATTTTCCAAGTTCTATTTGACCTGCCACATGATTTAGTAACAATGCAATAAACTTCAGTTTAGATGGCCTGGTGACATAAAACCGTTGCAAATATGATAAATGAGAGACTTCATGATTCATGAAGACAACGTAAGTAAATAAGCGGGGCAGCAGCCAACCGTAAAAACGAAGTTGTCTGAGGCGATCAGAAAATACCGGTTATTTATTATTATCTACATACGTCAGTACGGAAGTGTCAATCATGATCAGCAATCATCCGTGTCTAAAACAAGGAACTGAAGCTGAGAGGTTCCGTTCAGTCCGAGCAGCTATTGTGTCAAATGTTGGTATATAATACAAAGTGGGTTCCTCAACACAACCCCAGATTGTGGCAGATCAGGGTGCCCAACTCGCGGAAGCGGAGGTTAAAGGGGCACTTCAAAGAGCCGCAGAGAATTAATCAGTGCCCGGAGACTGGATCGTTCTGAGGATCGCGTCATCACGTGATCTCATCACTTGAACACCTTACACTGTCATGATGACGTCATGATAGCAATCTCCTATTATATTCCCCACCGGGATTATATATTGTACAAAGCTTGAGACTTGGACCTTTATAATGAGGAAGTCATTCGTTGATCTGTTTAATAAAATGTCAGGTTAATAAACGCGTAAGTTAATAAATATAGAGGCTATAAAATGTCGTCATTACTATGGCACAAAGAGGTATATTAATTACGTTGATTCGTAGCTTTTTGTGCACGGATATTTTGTATTTGCTAGGGCCTATGTATGCATATGTTTTATTGTTTAGTTAATTGGCGTCGTTAAATATGTTTAAATATGTTTGTGACTGAGTGGCTGGCGGGAACGATGATGTCATGATGATGATTTAAGATTACATTAAAATGACGTTTAACTGCCTAATTCATGACCTGGGATACATTAATTGGATTTGACTCTCGAATGTAGTTAAGGAGTGGGAGAGTTACATGAGCTACTTTCGAAGAATTTAGTCAAAATTAAATAATTCTCGGTAAAATAAATTTGTCTCAAAATACGTCATCTGACTTCAGAATATCTCACCATTTAAGTTTCATGGAAATTAAAGCATATTGTGTGAATTAATTTCATAACGTGTTACAAGCGACCTGCTGAATACAAGGGATGGGTGGGAATGTGATGTCATTATCATACATAAGTAAGGTAAATTATTAAGCGGTTGTATGTCGAAGTGGTGACCGTATACCGCAACTTACAAAGTCGAAGAAAAGCCGAGACTGTGTAAGTTGGACAATGGACATGCCGAGTGTCGAGTTCATTATCGAAGGTATACGGTCACAGCTTCAAATATCAAGGAACCGACTTATACCCAAACCATAAACAGCTGGGACCGACTATTTTCGGACCAAACAACAGTATTCTTTCCACCCTCCTTTTGATTTTTGAGTGCTCCTTTATAAAATCAAATTTCATTTGTAAACAAAAAGAACAATTATTCAACACTGTTAATAAAATAAAATTAGTTGGTTTTTTGGTTGGCTCTTTGGACAAAAATGAATAATCTCAAAGTCATTTTGTCCAAGGACCTAAGTTAACTAAGGAACAATTTAAAGGTGACATAGCAAAAACACACACAGTACAAACTGAAGCTACAAAGAGTCTCACTCTCTCCCATTGTTCACAGAAAAGTGTTGAAATATAATGGGTGTTGAATTACAGCAATTTACGTAGTACCGCTGCTATATGCGAAGGAACTTATAAAATATACATACATATTATATAGGTGCACAACATATTCTATGTAGGTGCACATAGGTGGAGAAAATATTCTACATAATATCTCGCTCTCATGAGATAGATGTGTGCTTTCCCCATTCTCATAGCTCTCATGAGCTAATTGTGGTGTTTTGCAACACTTAAGAAATGTTCAATAATTGAGACAGATCCCTCATGAAATTTCAAAATTGAGATAGATGCCCCATGGCCCATACTGATGGATATAACGAGTTTCCTCTTTCCAGGAGTAATTCTTAGTCGAGGAATCACATATAATTGCACTATTGATAAACTGAATGAATTTTAAACTACAAAAAACAGTACAAAATTGCAGTGATTCGTTGAACTCATGTTTCTGAGTAATTTAATAACAGAAATAAGGATATATGCGTTACTACAATAAATTCATGCGCGCAGGCGGGGCGTAACAAACAAGAGAAACACAGAAAATGCGATATTATATAAGAGATAAAGAGAAATGCGTCAGAATTCTGAGAAATATTCAAAATCATTAAGTACTATAACTGTCCTGCCGTCAATTCAGTTGCTATATGACCTCAGAAAATACCATGAGTCACTACTTTACTTTCCGCATTCAAATGTTTCTTCCCATTTCGGCAAACATTTTCCTGAATGATATTTGAGTCAGTAAAACTGTCGGGCGATATTTTCTCCTTCACCAGATCGTCCTCAGAAGATGAATGTGAGATCTTCTCCTTCACCAGATCTTCCTCAAAAGATGAAGTGAGCGCTGAAGGTCGAGTGCACCCCAGTTGTCGCATGATGAGATGCGCTGCTTGTATCCCCCTCTCCACACACCACTCCACTTCCTTTCCCTGAACTAACTCCGAGAGAAAACCACCCACAAAGGCATCCCCTGCCCCCGTGGTGTCTACTATCTCACTCACTGGCATCTCCCGGACGGGAAACTCTCTCACCCGACCTTGTTCAAACACAAGGATATCTCGTGGACCTTGGGTTATAACCACCATGCGTTCTCGCTTTTTGTTCACCTTCGGAAGACCTGCAATCTGTCTGATCGCTGAGTGTAAGTCACTGACTTCTCCAGATGGTTCTAGTCCTAAATTCCTGACTAACGCCCTCACTTCATCGCTGTTTCCCGTGACAATATCACTCAACTCAATCGTCCGCCGGCATTCCTCCGGGAATACCTTACTGATGTACGGCGCACTAAGATTAAACACGAACCTCTTATTCTCCTTCGCAGCATGCTCTCCTAACTTCATCACACAGTCCTTACTATCATTCAGCAGGAACCCAGTGACATACAGGATTCTAGCTTGTTCGACGTGGCGCCAGATCGGCGCCGATACCAGGAAATTGAGGGTAAGGTTGCGACTGGCGCCAAGCTGCGTTACCATGGAGCGGTGGTTGCCAGGGGTTACCAGGACGGCGCATTGGCCAGTGGGGGCGGCGGAGGAGACCTCGTAGTGGGTGGTTACGCCGTCAGATCGCATCAGGTGGAGCATTTCAGAGCCCGTAGCATCAGAGCCTAGGGGAGAGAGAGTCGTGTTAGTCGAGATAATTATAGACGGAAATTTATGACAATATTCTGGTTTAAAATGGTGAATTGATACCGAAAATCTGTCTATTATTCAAACGCTTGATGCCGAAAAAATGTTAAGATAGCAACTTTTAAAAGTGCTTCAACATCTCTTGACTAACACTTCCTGTCATTGGCCGTACGGCTGTTGGAATAGAAGTAAAACTTTCAAAATAGATTAAAAATGTAATAAGATATTCCAAAAGACGTGTATCACTCACCGACGCAGCCCACCACACATGTGACTTGCTGTCCTTCTAACAGCCACTCCACCACCCTCATTGAGTTCTGTGCCATTCCGCCGGGACTATACCGGACTCCTAACTCACTACCCCGCTCCAGTATGTCCCTGGAGTTATTGTTTGTTTATTTATCCCTGTCATTATTGTTAAATTTCAGTCATAACTCATATCTGTCATTATTTTGTCATCATTATTCCTGTCATTATTGTTTAATTTCAGTCATGACTCAAACGTCTTTAATATAATAAAACCATTGATATTCAAGGACTACCTTTTTCTCGAACACGTATTAATTTCAGTCAAGAAACGAAACATATTCCATCCTAACCTGAATATTCCGTCATGAGAATCCGTTGCTAAGACCCCGTTGTTCGGTAGCAGGTTGTACTGAGTCAGGTAGGAAGGAGGAACATGCATGGTTATGTCTAGTAGTGGCTGAACCAGACTGAAGATGTGTCCTTTGAGTGCCAGCATGGGAGGCTTTGTACTTTTGTTGAGGTTCGTAGGGGTCTTCGCTTCCGTTTTTATAGACACCATGATGCTGTCTTTACTGTGCTGTGAGATCTTTCTCTGCAGTAGCTACGCTCAGATGTAAGGATCTCCTAGGAAGCTGGTGATAACTCAGAAACGTTTCGCAAAAACAAAGAGATGGTCGAAATAGCGGTCAGTTAGTAAATCATATTTAATGAAAGCTCAGTATATTAAATGCATCAAGCTTTGCTGACCGAATTATGGAAGTGCGTCAGAGACAACAAATCTCCAAAGGGAGAATCGAGAAAAGTGGACAATATATTCGTACGGGACTGGGTACGGTACCGCAAATAGATTCCTCAAATATATAGCAGCTGGAGGTGAGTGAGGCCATTATCATGGCTTAAAGTCGTTATTTAATGACATTAAACTGCCCACCATCTGCACACAACATGTGGACTCGTGCTGTTTTTATCTGCACAAAGAACCGGCAAGAAATCAAATTACTCAATTACTGTAGCATTATATATCAGTTCATTAGATCGACAGATGGCTCGATTTAAACACACGAGCCTGTTGTATATTTCAAGGACAAAATTAACTGTTATTTCAAATAAAGACGCCAGACGTTTGTCATTTTCTGTAATTCAACACGTGTTTTTAAATTTCAATGCATAATGTGACGATTTCAGAAAACGCAGTAACCTTTTGCATGGCACATGACAAGAAAAACGGATACGAAATGTTCTTCCAGACTCCTTACTTCCTTATCTACGAATTATCTAGAAATAAGATGAGATTGATATCAAATTATCTTAAGATAAATTATGTCTCCTAATATGGGTATCGGGTAATGAGATGAATCCATGACTTTGGGCTAGTTCGACCATCTTATTACCAAGCAGTATCTGAGGTGTTGACCTGTTGACCTGATTACCTTATCGGTGGAGAAGTATAATTTCCGAGCACAGTTTTTAATTCCGAAAATTGGATAATTGAATTAGGATTATTTTTATCAAATTTTTTGTCCAATTATAACCCAATGACACCCTCGATCATGAACACGATTATGTAACATATTAGTCATTTGAAACATAAGCGTCCTATGTGGTAGTATTGACTTTAAATTGACTATAATAATTACAGCGTTGTTGTTAATTATATCAACTTAAATTGAGCTCAATTTAAGGAATTATTCAGGGCAGAAAAAAATCTTTGGGAAATTGAGCACCGAACTCGTGTCCAAAGGTTAATAATCTGTGACCAAAGGTAAATAATTCGTAATTGCAAATTAATAAACAGATACCTATCCCTAGAATTCTAGGAAGCCACGTATCCACTATCAACAGTTATAATAAGCAAAAGACGATTGATTGAGGTTCACAAACTTTAGATTGAACATAGGCGACTTAAAAATGTTTGAGGAGCTCAACTAAGCAAGTACATCTTCCCTCACTTTTCCTATATAGTTTAAAGATAAAGCGTAGAAATTTTTCCGAAATTTGAGCCGTGTGAAACCCCCTGTCCCCGGCTCCACCCATACATCCAGTTCATCAATGAACTGATCAAATCAGGATAATATTGTCATGCATCTCATACAATGACGTAATTACATAGATATATCAAAGCTAGCGATGCTAGTAGTTAACAATACAGTGCGTCACCTTCAAATCAAAAGGTGATAACTCAAAAAGTATAGTTTTGAGATAATCGAAAAAAACTGATTTACTTCAAAACTAATGGTCAAATGATCTCAATTTTTGGTTTTCTGAATAGTGTTACATACTATAGTATAATCAGATAAAGTTTTCACTCCTTCCGATTTCCACCTAATTAATTATAATTAATTAATTACCTGAAAATTACCAGTTATCACCTTTGGTTGAAACTTTAACTTCCAAAAATAATTTGAAGAGGTGATATCTCCAATTATAACCTTTTGAATTACTTTTTCTCATACTAGAAAACAGCAATATTATCATACATTATATTGAGTTATCACCTTAAAGTCCATTTCAAGATATCAAAATGTTCTTGAATTATTTCAAAAATGATTTTGTTATTTGAAAACGCCATCTTTTTAATAACTAACACAGGGATATTTTTAAAAATTTCATGAAATTTAATGATATCATTACGAAATGGCAGCATCAGATGACCATCGTACTCACTGAGAAAATACAAATTGATGTTAATTAATTAAATTGAATCGACACTAATCGTAAACATTCTCCTAAATAATGAATATTTTGTAAGGCGTGTATGTGCACACATTTTGCCATGGTTATTAAATTAAGACAAAGCGGTCAACTTTTTACATCAAAACACAATTTTTTAGTGCCTTTCTAGTGGTATTACGAAAAAAACTAAAGCCTCAATTTTATTCAACCCTTCAAGTTTTCAAGGTGCTGTTCACAATCATTTTGCACCCTGCAAAATCCCAAAGTTTCAACTCCATTTGTGGCTGTTATTTGTGTGAGTTCACCAAACTACCTTTTGGTTTTGTATTTGTATTAAGTTGAAGTACTGAGAGTAAGAGCAAAATGTACCATACTAGCATATTGAGGTGTTGTGCCTGCTTCAAACTATGAAAGTAGGATCACTAAACGCAATCTGAATTTATGATATCATGTCTGAAGCAAACTCCGTGCTTTATTGATTATTGAGACTGTCCTTTTATCTGTAAGAAACATACCAATTTACATCTATCAAATTTTACTTATAGCTTTGGTTTTACTTATAGCTTTGTTTGTTTTGTGAAGTGTGGACAGGAATTAGGACAATTTTTTTATTTAACCGTTCTTACAAAATACACACTGACCATCACAAAATCATGTGGTTTTGGTCGAATTTGTGGTTCTGATCATGGTTAATGAATAGTGTATACCATCCAAAGTTAATGCATTAATCGTGTCAATTAAATTTTGGCCTTTGGCCTCGTTGTTAGATTTTTTTATTGCACTGATTAATGCATAAACTCACACTGGGACGATAAACCCTTTACCTATTTGAGAGAAAATGATGTTATATGAAACTATAACCTCACCGTAGGGAGTACTATAGAATAGTAGAATGTGGAGGTCACAGTCAGTTGTACAGTTTCGTGATATATGATGATGAAGAAATTTGGTAATTGCATAATTAGATCGTACACCGAGTTGTCAAAGAGTGAAGAGTTGGCACTGAAAAAGTCAGTATTTCACCTCGATACTGATCAATGCTCACGAGAGCACAAGTCATAAGAACTTCCATATCATGGTAGTACCTACAATGAAAATACTAAATTGGTATTCTTAGATGTCCTATTAGACTGTTTAAAATACAACAAAGGCCCATTAAAGTACTTAAAACATTCTTACAATTTCTTATTTTTTCAAATTGAGAACTCTAGATATGTGAAAATTTCTTTCAAACTGGGTTATAACTGAAGTTATAACCTGAAAATCGTTAGAAATATTAAACAATCTTTCAAAAATAGGGTTATAACTGGAGTTATAACTTTTTGTCGGAATTTTGGACTGTTGTAATTTTTTACCAAAGGTGATATGTTGAGTTATAGCCCTATGAAATTTATTTTATTATTTCAAATTATTTTTAGGAGGAAATAACTCGGGTTATAACTTTTTGACAAAACTTTTTAAAAAAATTTTGTTGCTGATTTTGCTCAAATCACTTCAAAATTTCACTCACAGGTGCGCAATGATATTCTAAATCACTTGGTAAGGTTTTTTTGAAAAGGTGATAACTCGAGTTATCACCTTTTGATTTGAAGGTGACGAGTGGTACATGCAATGATCCACACAAGCAACAATTGTCTATATAACTATATTGTACATGTAATACCTTTAAATACATTGCATGTACTTCAAAGGAGCGTCTTTTTGATTGCATGCTATTCTTTACTACTTTACTATAAGTCGACAACACACAAAGAATCGACTGTTAGACTTCAAAAATTCACCACTGTGAACCATGATAATGACGTCATCAATTCACCATGTTCTGAACAATGATCACCATGTTCTGAACCATTATAGATTCGATGATTTGTCTATACATGGCGTTTGAGTGTGGGCCATAGTCTGCTATGTGTGTGTGATAGGTGTTAAAATAACTGCAATTGGTAACACTATCATACATAGAGACATATAACAGCAACTCTGTACTGCAGTATGTGGATAAAAATACAAAACAAAACACTGTTTAACTCTTACACTTGTAACACTTTACATTTTTAACAGCTACGATGGGGTTTTAAACTTTACAACACTACATATACAACCAAATTTGAGAACTGAAGATAAAATGCTAAAGCTTTTAAACAACAAAGTTCAAAATAGCTCGATCCATAGTGTGTAATCCTATAGCAAATATTGTAGGTACGTGTGCAATTGGTGTACATAGAAATCTCTAAATAATTAATGTATAGGAATGAATCTGCCATAGTAAGTATGTATAGTTAGCTATTGAGCAGAGAGCTCTCGATTCAAAGAGCTTTGTCGCCCCACATGATACCGAATACAAAGATCCAGGGAGATTTACCTACTTCTAGATCCAGGGAGATTTACCTTCTATCTAATATCTATGAAGGAATATATATTATATATAATAGGCATTATTAAGAATTAGCAAGAATTGTGCTTCTTAATAATTTCTATCCATGTTTATTTCCTTCCAGCCAGCTGCAGCCAGCAAAAATTGAAGGCGTTGCACTCAGGAACTACCTTAATCAGTAGCAAGAATTGCACTTTTTATATAAAAGACTTGGAAGTTGGATGAAAATATTTCGGCATTTCTGTACCTACTGTAAAAGTAGATAGATAAAATTTTATTCATTTGAGCTCAAGATTAGGATGGCATGTGTAATATTAAATAGTGAAAAACGATGGACCTAAGGAAATAGGATGTATGAAACCTCTTTGTCTACAACATTTGTCATCAACCAAGGAAAATTGCATGAGTTCTTCAAGTCAATAAGGTCGTCCAGGCCAAAGTCTGAAATGATTATATCATGATAATAATATCAGTTTGGCAAAATGACCTAGAACCTTATTCCCTATTGGTTTAATGAAATTTGTACAAGGGAGACAGTCAGGGTTTACTGGGCAGCAAGTGAAAGTTCAGAAGTGGCCTATTTTTTACAGTAACTATGCTATCACTCACCAAAATCATGGTTTCCATAGACTGCACAGCCAATATTACAGGCATTGAGGACTGGAACCATCTGTACACCTTTGAACATTGTGCTCACTGAAAATGAATCATACATTTTACCCATATATGATTTCATCAACTAGTGTATACCTCATACCACAGAATATTCATAAATTCAAAAGTATCATATTTTCTATCTTACTTGGAGAAGGGTTGAAGGCATCTCCACTGAACAAAACCAACATGTCCTCCTGAGCCAGCAGATCTGTGAGCTTCTGTACAAATCTAGCTGCACCTCCCACTGGCTCCTGTTCACGAGGCTAAAGCAATAAAACTGTCATTAGCTTCTTGTTACAGGCAATTCATAATTCATAATCCAAATTAGGTTACTTTAAAATGATTCTTCAAAACTAGACATAAAAGAGAATGTAGAGTGAGCTCCACAGAGATGTAGTGTCTGGCTCTGGAGGGCAGACAAGTCTACAAGCAGTGGGGTTAATGAAGGGAAACAAAATTTATTTTTTATCAACATTTTCAATACATAATAAAAGTCAAATCAAATCAATTCCTTTCCTTATCCCAATAAATCACCCATTTTTAAACATGGCCCAGGTGTGCCGACCTCCCAGGTGCAGCGCACCACGCCGCGCGCCCGGATGATGATGCCCTCTCGCGGTGCGCGGCATCCTGCAAGCACTTTTGACGCAGCAATGCAACGCACCCCGAAAAGAGCACCAACCCAGGCACGCAGTGGAAGACACCGCGCCCCAAAAGGCCGAGACAACAGGGTTCGTGAAGATATAATGGTCGGGAGATTGAAGTTCAAATGAACTTTCTCTCAATTTCTTTCTCTATAATGGTGATTGAAGAATGATGATTACCTGATACCTTTACCATACCTCAATATTGTAAACATCATTGAAGTGAAGAATAGTCAGGACTTGAGTATTTGAGGAATCTTGTGGCTTGTGGTTGGTTTGGGGAGTCTGAGTTGTGCACACAGCTCCCATTGCTTCATCCTGAGTCATATCTAAGTTACAGTAAGGTTAACTTATACAAAATTAGTTTTAATAATGATCATTATTTCGGCTAATAGCTTGAATACACAAAGTACTTGTGTGATGAGGATACTCTGCTGGCTTCATTTATAAAATTAAGGGCCAGGATACTATTGTCGGTGCAAGATAATAATAATAATAATAATCCCAGGTAAAAATCTCCAACGAGAGTCAAATATTATAAAATACAGGTTGAGAAAGCACCCAACATATGTAATGAGAGGTGTATCACAATTACAAACTATAATATTATCTGAAGTCAAAATATTTCTAACTTTTTGTATAATAATAATTGCATTTTTAAGACACAGTTATTAAGAAAAGACTTATGCACAGCAGTGCGGAATGCCAAAAATATTCTACTCAATAATTAAAATAATAAGCATTAGTTGGCTATAGGTTGTCCAAATTAATTAGAACTCTGATAAAGCAATGGATGTACCATTTGAAAACAAATATAGTGAAACAATGTCATTTCCCAGCAATGAAATTCGGTTCAAAGCAACTATTAGGACAAAGCATCCCATTTTAACTGCTGCACCACCATCTAGAATCATGAAATGTATATTCAGAAATCACCCTGGGTCTTTATCTTATTCTTTTGATTTTGCTAATCACGTATACAGTATATCCCTGTTCACGTCGCACTTCCTCAGAAGGGAAGTGCAGCCCGTACAAACACCTATGCAGGCTTAGGAACGTTGGTCAATTGTAGTTATTTTATGCCGGGTTTATTAACGTCAAAAGAATCTGTAGATCTTGTAGTACGATGTATGACTGCTGGCGTCTCACGAGGGTTTGTCAACGGCCAATAATTGCTAAACAATTACAAGTATACCCTTGTTTGTGTTGTAGGGCGCACTTCCTCAGGGAATTGGAAGCACGCAGCGTTACTCTTATCAGAGCCCTCTTTTGCGTGCGCCGCGCCGTCGTTTCAAATGGTTTGGTTAACGTGTTGCTAGACATATTTATTATTTTGTTTGCGTTGTGCGCCTAGAGAAGCGCCGCGCGCGTACGCACACCTATACGAGCTTTCTTAAGCCCGCCTAGGTGTGTGTAGGCGCCGCGCGCTTCCCTACGCGCCGCGCGAGCCACACAGGGATATACGTGTTTAGCAGATGCGCGCTTAGCTATAGCAATGGAATGCGCGGCGCATACGAACACCTGTGCGATGTCAGATGTTGTCTGACCCCTACGCCTTCAATTTCGGCTAGTGTCCCATATAACTCCTGGCTCTTCATTATCTATGATAATGACGTCAGTCATCAGTCAGAAAAATATAGTTAAGCGCACCTAGCGCTTTAAGGACTAGGGTTAGGGTCACGTGCACGATTAGGGTCAGGATTTGTTAAGGTTAGGGTTAGGATTAAGGTCATGGTTAGGTTTAGAAAAATTGACCTTTAGGTCTGTGACGTCACTCAGCCAGAGTTATATGGGACACATACCTCAATTTCGGCGGTGCAGGCAGGCGCGCCCGCGTCCGCAACCTGATCACAACCTGTGCGGGCTTAAAAACTCAATTCATATCTTCTTTGGTTTATTATGATTATCTCAGCAGGTTCTATTAAAAATCCTTATGCAGGTTCCTTGATGGATTTCTCCCATCCCTGCGCGCAACACTCGGAGGTTTGGAGGGTCGTGTTGCGGCGGAGGGTAGGGTAACATCCTACAACAGGTTCCTAACTCCTAAGCAGGTTTTTAGAAAAATCCTTGTGCTGGAAGATCCAACATAATGTTTATTTACTCATGGACACTGTTTTATGAAATGAGTTTTGATGTGAAGTCAAAATATTTCATTTTAATATATTTTGTTATGTCTTCGTAGTATCAGTGAATCTGCTTATATCTCCTTATAAATATTATTTAAATTAATTGTATTTTATGCACATAGATGTGATTTTTTTCATGCAATGTTTACTGACCACCTCCCTTGTCTTGTGTGGGGAGGTGGTAGCTCCTCATAGTTGAGTGCTCTGCTGCAACTCACCTGGCTGCACTTATTGTCCCCAACCAGTACCCTCACCTGGGTGCCAGATGATAACATCTATGCAGATGCCACTTGGGTTGGGGGCACCCCTCTGGAGATTGACTACCTGAATGTGATGTGAATTTAAAAAGTAATTCATTGTGGGTGTCTGACCTGAGGGTTTCACTTTATTTTATTAAAACATTTAGAAGATATTTTGATGAGAAGATAAGTTTGTGGTTGAGTTGATGATATGCATGTTGCAGGTGTTGAAGGACTGGACAACGAAGGAGGTGTGGTATAAGTAGGAAGGGTTGAGGGATGCAAGGAATCTGGATTCAAAGTCGAGGGAGTCCTTGAGCTGGAGGTGAATGTGTGTCAGGTGCTTCAGGATGTGGGAGAAGGTTTTGTGAGAGGGGTGTTGTAGAAGTTGACAGCAGGAAGTTTGGGTGATCCAGGATTGCAAATCATTGGTTGGCCGTAGAGGTGAGGCCATCTGGGGTGGAGGTTCTGCATCAGTTTGAAGAGGCCATGTTGATCTCCTCCTTTAGCAGCTTCTTGAGGTCGTTGTCAAGCTTCTTGGTGATGGACAATGTAGGGTCGGATGAGAGAAGAGTGTAGCTACCCCAGTATAAGTAGTCATTAACCTTTTCAATGCATATTGAGAAGAAATTAATTCAATGTATTGGTTGGTCAGAGCAGGGGTGATATTGCCTTTGTCTGCAGAAAAAAATGAGTTTCTTAAGTGATCTCAAGTCAGATTGTCATGGGTAGTGTCATGTTTTGGGTGATAGACAGACAATACAGAGGTAACCTGATGTGTGACAGGCTTCCTTTCCATCTCCTTGTTTGGTGATGTTCTAGATGACAGGGGCCAGGTCAGGGGTAGGTTCAGTGATGGGGGTAGGAACAAACTTCAGTCTAAGGGACTTCAGTCTCAGCCATGGTAGGTGGTGGTCAGAAAGGTTGATGATGGTCTTGATGGTGTTGTCCTCTGTGGTAGGTTTGGTGGTGATGAGAGGTTCTCAGAAGGTGGGGTGTGGATTTCAAAAGTCGGCAGGGATGCATAGAGGGAGGGGAAGGGAGTGTCATGTTCAGCAAGGAGGATGTGGAACAACATATTCAAAATATATATTTGTCATTGAATGAATTGGTTGAACAGAGCCAAGAAATAAATTTCTCACTTCATTCTTCTATTGGATACTGACATAGTCATATTTATACAGTTTGTTCACTTGCTAAATCGAATTGTTACTAAATCAAATTGTTTACTTTTATTCATAAATGACACAAATTCCTACATAATAGGTTAGGTGAGTTGAGGCAATGAACGGAATGAAAGTGTAACATTAAAGGTATAACTGCTGAAGTATCAGCTTGGAAGACCTCTATCAAACTGTTCTATGTGGAGAACAGGATAACACTTGAAGGATGACGGTAAGCTCAGTCTATTTGTTTTAACAATATTTTGCTATTGAAAAGTTTAATGATCAGATAATGTATGTATAATATCCTACACTTTGAAACTTTAATTAGATCCAATCACCAATCATTGTCACTTTTCTGTTCCCCTTCCATCACTTCTTTTCTTTCCCTGTGCTTCTCATCCCTTCTGATCTTCCATCCCTCATAATCCTTTCTCCTCCCCTTTGAAAGATCCCTTTCCACCTCTTGGCTTTTGCTGTTTTTCCTTCTCCTTAAGCCAATATACTCCCTTTCCTTTTTTACCTGTTTAATGATGTTCAATTTCCTTTTCCCTGGCTGTGCTTCCCTTTGACCTTCTATTCCATATGCTCTCTTTCCTTTACCTATACTTTTCTAACCATTGCTTCACATCCATTCCCTTACCCTAACCTATAAAAGAGCAGATTTTTCCAGATTTCTGACAAGAATTTTTATACAGGAAAACTGTGTTCTGGAAATTGGGACTGAAGTGAGCGCCAAGTACAGAGGGGCATTCTGTGAGGCTACCATCAAGCATGTCAAGAAGCATATCAAGATTAGGGTAAGTGCCTTTTATATAACTAATTATATTCCATATTGTTGTTATGTTTATACATGTTATGCATAAAATATATTCCCAATCGGACCAGGGCAGTATTTAAAGTTGATTATCGGCAAATTGCAGGTAAAATTGCGAATTGAAAAATTCATACATTGGCTAGGAATTATCTTTTTGGTAACAGACTTAAACGTGTTAAACAAACTAAGTTCCTAGGTGTAATTATTGATGAAAAGCTTAATTGGAACAGTCATATTACCTATCTAGGTAAAAAAATATCGTCAACTATAGGATCCCTCTGGGATATGAGACGCATAATTAATGACAAAATTCGTACCTCTGTTTATAATGCACTAGTTAATTCGCACTTATCCTATGGTATCTCAGTTTGGGGCACTGCTGCTAGTGAAACAAAACTACAAAAACTATTTGTACTGCAAAAGAAGTGTCTCCGTAACTTATTTAACATTAAAAAAATTGACAAGCATATAAAAGGCCATACTAAACGAATTTTTAATGAAAATGGTATTTTGACCATCCATAACCTATGTAATTATTTTACGTTAACTTGTATAGCAAACCTCCGCCTAACAGAAACACCCTCGTATCTGTTCAACCTACTACATATTGATCATGCCAAGCAAAGAATCTATGTTCCAATTTTATCCACTAATCACTACATGAGTAATTTTCTGTACCATGGTCCAAAGCTTTGGAATTTATTACTGCCATTTATTAAAGACAAAGCTTATAATCTTCCCTCAACTATTGAACAGTACAAAAACTAGATATAAAAATTTTTGTTAAGAATGCAATCCGACGACTCTGACGATAACTGGATTAGCTCCAATTTCAATGTTGATAAGTATTTAGTTAAAATTAAACATGATCCATACTTTATCGAAAATATGCGTAACACAGCTCTTTCAACCGTGACATCAATTTTATTTACCGATTAAGAACAATCAGCCATTAATTACCAAATTATTATTAGGCATAAAACATACTATATCATGATCATATTTTCTCTACTTTGATTAGCAATTTGAATAGTTTAGGATTCGGCCATTATCAACAGCCTTATCCCATAACAATTCTCATATCATCACTGTGCCCATGGACTGAGCTACAAGCCGTGTGCCGTGTGTTTGTGACTTATTAAAGTTTTTTTTTGCTTAGTTTAAATACAAATTTTATTACTACACAAGGCATTTTACCACTCAGGTGATAGAAGCTTCTGACAGCTCTTTTTTATACCCGCAATCTCTCGTTTTCCCTAGCTGTTTGGCGTATCACCAAATATTGTACATTTAACTCAAATATTAGCCTATTTTAATCCCAAATTTTGTTACTGAAATTTTTAACCCAATCCCCATCAAATCCTAATTTCAACATTTCAGTGTGTTTGTTAAGAGAAATACTTTCTTTGATTACATTGCCAATGTACAATATGAACAAAATTACAATTGTTTAAAAAAAAAATGTATAAATCTACTGAATTCAAAAAAAAATCGGCCATAAAAACAAAAAGTGTCTACGGTTTTAAGCCAAAATTTATTCCCATTGTGCATGAAAGCAGAGAATAACTTAAATTTTTCAGAATTCCACTCAATTCCAAACTTACATTATGCACCTTCCAGGCATGTTTATGCTATGTATTCAAAAACCCTATAGGCACCATGCGCAATAAATTATTACGCACTGTAGTGCCGAAATCCGGATTTATTACGCACTGTAGGTCATAATAATTTATTATGGTGCAGTAGAACAGTGCGTAACAATTTATTTCGCACAGCTGAGCAAACTGTAGCTTCATATCTTAATTTAAAACATTTCCTTGTGTTTGAAAATATTGCCATTTTTTCGAGTAAAGTCGGTGCATAATTCAGTTTAATAACTCGTAAAAAGGTACTAAACTCAGCATTAAAAACCTCGGCCTTCGGCCTCGGTTTCTTAATGCCATATTACACACTCGGGCCTACGGCCCTCGTGTGTAATAAGACGTTTAGTACCTTTTACTCGTTACTAAACCCTTCAATATCACACCTTCTGTACATTGCTGTTATATGTATGACTCTGAGTCTTTGAGTCAAAATGTACAATTTGTATGCTTTGCTTGATAAAGTATCTGCCCTGCCCATGAGTTAAACATGAGTGGTTGTTAAGCCGTGCATGAAAAATAGGCTGTGCAATCTTCATTGTCAATATCATTGACACTTTTAATAAGTTATTAATATTAGTAACCATGATTATGGTGTGAGTTTAACTGCTTTTGATTTGTCTGTGACCTGTAGAAATTCAGTTGTTTGGGGAACATGTCTGATAGAAAGACGGCGTCTATTTTTCCTAAACATGAATTAACAAACCAAATTCGGCTGTAGCATAATGTTATATTATGTCTAGATCTATATTTTTGCCGGTAATCGTTAAACAATCTAGTGAACAAGTTTAACAATTGTTCCTGGTTACTAGTAACATAATCCTTATAGACATTAAGATTAAGGTCCCTTAGGTATTTCTTTTGAAGATGGCACTGACCCGACCTAAAATGCTGGATTCTTCTTTCTCCATGATCAAAAATTGTATGTAGTAGGATGCTAGCATATTCTCCAGCGCCCCCAAAGATGAAATAATCATGTTCTGGACGGAAGCTGGATTCTAGAGTAAAAACAGCAATCAGAAAATAAATGGTCGAATTTAAATCAATTGATCAATTCACCTTGAAAATAGGCCTATATTCCCGATTTCACATGATTTGAATTTATTTCCGCTTCTAAAACCATGCTCCAAGGTCGATTAAAACCGTCTTTAGATGTATTGAAAGGAGAAATGCCATGATTAGGGATCGTTCACATATTACGTAATCACCTAGGGGGAGGAGGGTTTCCGAATGATTACGTTACATGCTATTGTAACAAATACAACTACCGTAAAATTGATTATTTTCAGGTATCTTGGAACAAGCCAGGTACTGGTTCTGCAACAGTGACTCAAGAAAATGTCAGAGGGATTATAAAGGTAAGATTGGGGTTGGTTACCCAATCAAAACCAAAGCCTTCCGATTCTTAGACTTTTACGCCGATTTCCAATCATTTCTGACTTGAAATATAGTTTTTTGTCACTGATTTTAACCGGTTTTTCAACTCTTGATCTGCTTAAAACCAGTCCCAAACTCAGAAAAAGGAAATGGAGGCAGGGAAATTTGGAAAATTGACACACGATACTCGTATATCACACATTTACACACGATAAAAACTACATTTACACAGTACAAACCATACACAGTACACACTATACATATACATTAAGAAATGTAATTGCACTCCAGGAACATAGTGAAGAAGGACAACACATATTTAGTATTTACTCACTATTTACTCACTATTGACTCACTATTGACTCACTATATTACTCACTACATTATACACTCTATACAAACCATACACGTATGTTTCACTCATTTACACACATTTACACTACATATATACACAGTACACACTATACAAACATTGTTACACGTATTTGAACTCCAGGTACATAGCACGGTGGAAGTGAAGAAGGTCAACGCACTATACACACATACATACAGCACACTATACACTCTATACAAGCTATACATGTATATTACACAGTTTACACACTATACAAATGCAAACTATACACGTATGTAACACACTTACTCTCCAGGTACATAGCACTGTGGAAGTGAAGAAGGTCAGCACATTGTACACACATTTACACACCATACATATGTAGTATGTACACACAATACACACTATGACCACGTATATTACACACTATACATATACACCCTATAAAACAGCGCATATACACACTATACACTCTGTACAAACTATACACGTATGTTACACACTCTATTTACTCCAGGTACACAGTACGGTTGAAGTGAAGAAAGATAACTCGTGGGAGCCTGCTACTGTGCTCAAGATAACGGATGCCAGCACGTACACTGTCGGTATGTACATGTATATTGTATATGTATATACATACATTTTGATACATTTTGAAGGGTTTAGCAGGGATCACAGTTGGGATCAGTGATGTCCACGTACTCCAGCCCCTCGTTCAGTACACCAGTCGAGAAGGGAGTTGCTGTTGGAGGATGTGTAACCCGGACCCAGTGACAGAACCCTAGCGATCAAGAGAGCGTCGCTCGACAACCAACAGCCACGTTAGTGGCGACCCAAACGTCCAAACGACCGAATTTTCATTGAAATTAGCATTGAAATTCCCAATGAAATTAGCATAAACGAAACCAAATTGGCAATTACTTACTTACCATACTGTTCAAAAGCCGCCAAATTATAACCGTGACTTATAATAACTAAGTATTTCATTGTGTTTAACAATTGTGCAGCTTCATTTATGTTGTGGAGAGTAAGAATCATCCTGACAAAAGTCTGTTGTACATTTACGATGACTGCCTCAAGCCCTCGCAGCTGTATTGTACCGCAAAACTTGTGATAACGTACTCTAAAGATCTATAATTATGCGTGGGATATTTGCTTGTGTTTGAAATAAACGTGTATTAACCATACGTTAATTATTTGTAATATTTGAGCACGTGGGGAAACTTCAAAGTAGTCTCGTTCAAATGTTAGTCCAAATGACAAAGGCACACGCAGCTCTAAAATGTGCTGGTCGTCAGAAAAAAGCTGAAAAAGCTACGCTCGCTGGTGTTGGTCGCCATGCTCGACGACCACAATACAATTACAGGTAAAATCTCATTCTACGCTCGCTGGTCGTCAGGGCTGCGCTCGATGGTGTGGTCGCCGGCAAATAAATACTTACAATATTCACTGTGTACACTGTTTTGGCTATAACTTGAGACCGGATCGATATTTTTTCAAAATTCTTTTTTCCTCTGGTAGATGAATGATTTACGAAGATTCTTAATATGCTTGAATATTTTTGTTATTAATTACAAACTGTTGAAACACAAGTAAATATTTAGTTTACGAAAATCATTGTTTTAGCTATAACATTGCGTCAGAGCAATATTTTTTCAAAATTCTTTTTCCCTCTGGTAGATGTTTGTTTTGCAAAGATTCTAAACATGCTTAAATGTGTCGATTATTAATAACAAGCTGTTGAAACACAAGGAAATATTCAGTTTATGACAAAATCTAGTTTTGGCTATAACATTGAGCCTGGTCGATATATTTATTAAATTCTTTTTTTCTCATGTTGATAGATAATCCATGAAATTTTTCAAAATTCTTCAGAGGCTGAGTAGCAATGAAAAGCGGTTGAAACACAAGGAAATGTTTAGTTTCTAAAAGCTAACTTTCGGCTGAAACATTGCGTCTGATTGATATATTTTCAAAATTCTTTTTTCCTTTGATAGATGAATGTTTTTCGAAGGTTCTAAACATGCCTTGATAATTGAGTAATGCCAACCAACTGTTGAAACTCAAGGAAATATTAAGTTTATGAAAAAGTAAGTTTTGACTCTAACACCTCGCCTGATCGATATTTCTTCCAAATTCTTTTTTCCTCTGGAAGATGAACGTCCTAATGCTCAGATGGGAAATACCATGAAATTTTTCGCCTGCGGCGGGCTGTTGTGATCAAATTATACATAACCAAATTGATCTTAGAGGCATATTCAGATGGAAATACCATGAAATTTTTTCGCTGCGCCCTGCGGCGGTCTGTTGTGATCGAATTATGCATTACCAAATTCATCTCAGAGGCTGATTCAGATAGGAAATACCCTAAAATTTTTCGCCTGCGGCGGGCTGTTGTGATCAAATTATACATTACCAAATTGATCTTAGTGGCAGATTCAGATGGGAAATACCATGATTATGAAATTTTTCGCCTGCTGCGGGCTGTTGTGATCGAATTATTCATTACCATAATCATCTCAGAGGCACATTCAGATAGGAAATACCCTAAAATTTTTCGCCTGCAGCGGGCTGTTGTGATCAAATAATACATTATCAAATTGATCCTTTGATCTTAGAAGCAGATTCAGATGGGAAATACCTTGTTTGTTTGTTTGTAAACCCCAGAGGGGTACCGCTAAGGGCTTCTAAAAATATGAGTATAAAATAATATTCAATCATTAACCATTGGGCAAACAACATAATTCACACCCGACACGTATGATAAACAAAAAAAAAATGACGAAATTTAAGAAAACTGTTCAGTTTTGTGCGAAATTTCTGTCAGATTTTGAAACTTGACTCTTCAAACTTGAATAACTGATTGTTCAAACCCCGCTTAATAACACACTGTACCCATACCAAAATTATGCACGCAGAGAAAAATCATGCCCCATCTTTTTTTTGAACCTCAGTCACTATGGTCCCAAATTTGACAATATGATTGTTCCTTAGCTCCCCTCCTCCTTCTTCTTCTTTTTCTCTTCGATGAGGAGTTTTGTGAGCTGCTCGTTCCTCCAATGTCCTGTCTGGTCGGATGAAAACTGAGCTGAACTTCTCCGAATGCCGTAACTTCCTGGCTTGCAGAAGCACGTGTCTCGCAGTGCTGGCGCACGAAAACGTCACCTTAACCGGTCGAGGGTCTCTCCTTGCTCCCAGTCTTCCCAACGCGACACACATCATTTTGCAGGTTTCATCCCGAGCTCGCCGAAAACTTCCTGTACCTTGTCTGATAAGTCCTCACTCCCTCCTCCGACATACCGAACACCATCAAGTTCTTGTTCCGGTCTTCCTCTTGGACAGCTGACTTGACAGCGCTTTTCAACTTCTCTGTGCTGAACTGAGCAACTGGTTCACTCGACCTCACAGCATCACTGTACGTCTTGATTTCCGCTTTAACTGTCTCTGAAACGGACTCTGTCACAGCGCTCTGCACTGAAGCTAGAAGTTTGTCCTTGTGCATGATCAGGTCGTTTTGCTGAGCAATGATCGCCTTTTGCGACTTCACTAGGTCTGATTTCACTGTACTCAGCTCCGTCCTCAATAGTCTCAGGCTTTTATGTTGCAGCTGAACAAAGGCGAACGCCGACAAAAACATGGGTGCTAAGGTCTCCTGGCTCAAACTCCGGCATTTCGCTGACGTCACGTTGGTTGGAGCGTCGCAGTTCATCTCCCTCATCGCCTTTCCCATCCATACACTCGCTTTATTCATCAGTTCGTCGATCATCTTTTCATCGTGGGGTTGTGCGGTGTGACTTGCAGCCATGGTATAGGGTAATACACACGGCCACAATCAAGATGCAGTACAATTATCAAGCAACTGATAAGAGAGCGATTATTTCAACACGCACACTAAAATGGTATATAACGAATGAATGGTATATAACCATAAAATTTTTCGCCTGCGGCGGACTGTTGTGAACGAATTATTCATTACCAAAATCATCTCAGAGGCACATTCAGATAGGAAATACCCTAAAATTTTTCGCCTGCAGCGGGCTGTTGTGATCAAATTATACATTACCAAATTGATCTTAGAGGCAGATTCAGATGATCAATACCATTATTATGAAATTTTTCGCCTGCGGCGGGCTGTTGTTATCAAATTATACATTATCAAATTAATTTTAGAAGCAGATTAAGCTGGGAAAAACCATGAAATTTTTCGACCGATAAAAATTCTTGAAACGGTGGCGACCAAATTGAGTAGTGAAAATCTGCGCTCGACGACCCACAAGAGGTATTCTGTCACTGGGAACCCGGAACCGGTGGCTTATCCGGGATTTGATCCAAGAATTCTCCCAGTTCATGTATATTGTATATGTACAAAATGTGTTTCTCATCACAACCCCAAATTGTATACATCGTATACAATATACATATTGTCTGTATATTGAACGTATTTTTTTGTTTATGATTCTGTATATGTATGTTTGTGTGTCTGTATGTATGTATTTAGGTATGTATGTATGAGTGATGCGACCTTTACCCCCGACTTTTTACCCACGCCCTCCCCCCCCCCGACCTTTTACCACCCTAGGGTACAGGTGCGACCTATTACCCCCTGCTTCAGAGTTGATCTGAACTGTATTCTGAGGGGGATAAAAAGGCGCACTTCTGCCATAGACTGCGACTTTTTATCCCCTATTGAAAATGAGCTCGGAATGAAGCAGGGGGATAAGAAGTCGTAGATTAAAATAGAGCTGCGATCTTTTATCCCCGTTAAAGCTTCGATGGGGATAAACAGTCATACTTAACCGTAGAACTGCGACCTTTTACCCCCCACCACTGGATCACATTTCGAGAAGGAATTCACGTGATGCTGTCTCGTTCGAGCAATGGTGTCAGGTACCAAGTATCGTACCATGACCCTGGATACGATTATGCTACCACATCAAGAAGCTGGAACTCCTTCCCATGTACACCCACCTCTGACCTGGACTTCAAGGTGCGGGTGAAGAAGCTTGCTGCTCTTGCCTTTGTTCCTCTCTCTGATTTGGTGCTGACTGCTGGTCTACGAGTCTCTGGATACCTCCTTCCTTCCTGAAGAGCTCCCCATCCTCCACTACTTCGAATCAACTTGGATCGGACTCTCAGTGGACAGCGGCTCCTTTGTTCTCTCTCTCGTGATGTGGAATGTCTACGACATACATGCTCAGGGATCCACCAGGACATCCACCAAGACTACCTTAAGTACCTTACAGCATGTCACCACTCCTTCAACAGCTTCATCAGCTGTCAGCATCCATCCAATTGAAAACTCCTGGAGTCCTTGGAGAAGCAGCAGACACATAACGACAACCACCATCGACGACATCGAGAGAGGAACTTCCTTCACCCACTCTACCAGAGAGAAGGGACTTAACGGATCCAGAAGCAGGTCTCTGAGTACACTCTCCCTCAAGCTGACACACTTCTTCGTAGAATTGGTTATAACACTTTCCATTTCTATACCAAGGGGGATAAAATGTCGGGGGCTAAAAAGTCCGCCTTAGAGTGGTTAAAGGTCCGGGGATGAAAATTCGGGGGGAAAAGTCCCCCTCAAAACCTAACCATAACCCAAATTCAAACCCAAACCCTGACTTAAACCATAACACCAACACAAACCCTAACCCCAACCTTAACCATAACTCTAACCCGACCCTAATCCTAACACAAACTGACGTACGCGTAGATGCTTTTTGCGGGGGGGGGTGGGAGGTCGTTTGTCCGGGGAGGGTTTCGCTCTCAGTTTCAGTTATGGGACTTATATTAACAGTAATCTTATCATTAGGAATAAATGGTCAATCAAAGGCATATTGATTCTGGATGCATGTATGTATGTTTGTAGTTTGATGTAATGTCATATTGGTATGTAGTCTGACTTACTGACGTTGTCGTATGTAGCCAGACGTAGTGGTGTCAATTTTCACTGATTATGCCGGTTTTTCTTCTTTCTCCCACGAAATTGTGTGTGAAATAAACCGTTATGTAAAATCAATAAATGGTTTTACGCGTTCATAATATTCTCTCAATGGTCATATGTAAGTTCATTGAAATAGGGGAGTTGTTATAAGATAAACCTTGTTAAGCTTGCTGTGAATCGTTGTGTTAAGTTTCGTTCGTTTATAATTTGATCGAAAATAGAACAGAATGTTAACAATTTGCGCTTTAAATTCAAGCAATTTTTGTATGAAAGCAAAATGACGCAGCATTTAGCTGTAAAAAACCGCGCGCTGCGCGGCACTTTTTGGAATCATGTGTCATAACAAATGTACAGAATCAACAACACACACGCAATGCTAACGTGTGTACAAATTCCATGCGTGTTTCGGATTCTTGTATAAAGTTTGCCGGCTCTGCGAATTGCTACAAAACCTGTGCGGATCTAATTAGCGGCCTGTGTAAATGTGAAGTTTGTTGAAAGTTAAGCTCGAGACTGGACCAAACTTCGAGATGTGTTGAGTTACATAATCGCTATTTATGGAGATATTTATGGAGAAGTTGTGTTCTAAGTAGTTATCGGAATTAGATCGATTGAGAAGTCAGTACTTTTGGTCTTGTTGTGTTAATTCTTGATAGCTAGCATTAATGAACCATTGGTGCCCCTAGTTGGCCCTGTCTGAATGCCTTGGAATCTTGACTGATGTGTAAACATAGTAAAGATTAAGATTGGCTGACTGCTTAATGAAAACCTGTGGCTGTAGGCCTGCTAAAGCTTAAATGACCCTAGAATTGATGTCATAAAATAACGCTCCCCCTCCATGATTAATATCACAAGATATAACACGTGATTAAATAATCATATTTTGAAGTTTTGTTTTCGCAAGATATTTCACTGTCAAAATCAGGCATTCGATAATTCTATAATTGAGCTATAAATAGATTGAAATGATTGTTTAATTAAAATGATCATTAAGAACATGCATTGTTCCAAGAACTTTCACTGTTCCATTGCTTCAGTGTTTGATGATGGGGATGAAAGGACTCTAGGTCGGAACTCAGTGTGCCCACAAGGAGCGAAACACTTCAACGAGGAATGGGTGAGTTTGGAGGAGATTTGAGTATCCAAAGAAGTGGTTAAGCTTCTAGGAGAGCCTTATATTGTCGGCTTAATATTTGTTGATTACCAATAAATATTGATTATTGGAAGACTATCATGCTAGTTATGACTCATTTTCCACATAATGATATGAATTTTGCCCACATTATGATGAACTACCTTCCCCAGTCAACATCCTTCTATTATTGGACTACTATTGGCAGTGTTTACGCGTCTGACCAATTAAACGTTAATAAGCATAACTAATTAAACCTCATTAAGTTAGATCTTTATAATCCTAATTTCTATTTCAGACGTTGGATCACCTACCTCTAACGAACCCTGAGAACTTTGGTACACCGGTCATCATGGAGAGTAAGAAGCAGAGGAAGAGAAGGAAGGTGGAAGGGGTGGACAGGTTCGTAGACACTAGACAGAGTCATTCAGAATGTTTCTTTTTCTCCTGCAGAATTGTAAAACTGCGTATCTTTTTCTCTTTTAAAGTTGTAAAATGGAGTGTCTTAATTGCAAATTTACTAACGAGGTGTTTCGAACAATAGTCCTATTCTGACACCTCCCTAGTAAGTCTAACCAGCGTTTCAACTGAACAACCCCTAAGTCGAACCCACTTAAAATAAGTACCTAAAACAGTAATATAATTTCAGTGGTCGTACGGTGCACTACTCAGAAGAAGACGTCGGTAAGGTCGTGTTTTACGACACTCGGACGGGCAAGAAGCAGACCCTTGTTCCGGTTCTGATAGCCTCGCCCGGTCAGTGTCCGGAGTTCGTGTCTGCTAATCCGGGGGAAGTCATCGTGCGGAGCTTCAAGTCTGGGAAATTGTGAGTGCAGATATATCTTCCTGATATGTTTGAATTTGTGATGCTCAATTTTCATAGTTTGGAGTAAGGCCAGATTTGTTTGAATTTGTGACGCTCAATTGCTCATAGATTGAAGTAATATCTTACATTTCAAAGTTTTCTTATACATTTCAAAGTTTTCCTTTAGATATTTGACTATTTCCTCTAATTTCAGTATGTCCATACCGAAAGAAGACATGGTTCGTTTCGACAGGGAGTCAGAGCCTCTGCTGTCAATTCTATCGGGCTCCAATGATTCTATTGTCATGAAGCCTGCTCTAGGTGAGTGTATGTAAAATACGTGTAATCAAAATATAACTTTTTGCTTCTGAAGAAAAAGCACGTATTTTTCTGCAAAATACGTGACTTAAAATGAACAAAAAATCGATAGAGGTTGTTAATAATGCGTCCATTCGGTAAAATTTGGTTGTTTATCAATCGCAATTGCTTTACGCCCCTCTCCGCAGAGAAAGCGTTAGCGTTCTACGACACGGGTATCCTCCCTGGAACGTGGGAGGGTGAGAATGATACCCCAGTCCGGTTAAAAGAACCGGATAACCTCAACAACACCAAGATGAAGAAACACTTTACTGCCGCTCTCTTGGATTTCTGGGAAAAGAAGGGTGAGATTTCTTCTTATTTCTTATCTATTACAAATTTCATATAGCGCTTCATTGTTATTACAAATTTGAACTAGTTTACCTTTAGATTTATTAAAAGAGAGATGACGCTTGACACGAATTTAAATTATCCCCGAACTTAAACGTGAAAATGTGGAAGAGAAAGTGACTCTGACTAATGTACCCCACCTCAGGTAGCCCCATCACTCGTCAGCCCAGCGTGGGGTATCACGACCTGGACCTCTTCTCTCTTCACTGCTACGTGACAGAGTATGGGGGTCCTCAAAACGTCACTCAGGCCCTCAAATGGAGGAGCATCTGTGCTCAGGTTCAGTCCAAGAGCGACATGAAATATTCCGTTTTCGTGTTTTTACGACGCTTAAATTCAGTTTTTCGTGTTTTAACAATTTAACGATGATTCAAATCCAGGGCATACGTGACATTTGATCTTACGATATTTGATCTCTTACACTTCATCTTCTTCTCTTACTTACCGAAGAGGAAAGGTGCAAATTATTCATGCTTTGACTTGAGACTTCCCTTCTCAAACTTAAATATTCGCTACTTCCTCAGATGAACATTCTTGACATCCCTGCGTCCGGTTCGCACACAGTTCGTAACGCTTACTGCAAGTACGTGGTTCCCTTCTTGACGGAGTGGAATAGGAGGGGAAAGAGAACGTCAGTGTCAAGTGAGGTGAGTCAACAGGGGGAATGCACGTGATCTATCGAATATATCACATTCTTCAGATTCTCTCTGTTACTCGTGAGACGTATCATCGTCGAAGAATTGAGAAATGACCTTATTTTGACCTTCATATGACCGCAAAACATCACATTTTCATATATCAAAGTCACTAAATATCATATCCTCTACCTAGACCGTGGAAAAAGGGATAAAATATTTCCTTACCTTTAAGCAAAAAAGTTACTTACCATAACCTGTCCCTAGAACGTGGAAGAAACGCCAGCAGGTCGTGGTAAGAAAGGCCGGGGCTCCACCCCCTTGTCCTTGCGAGGCCGGCGCACCCCTACCCCTGTCAGATCAGGGAGCACCCCTACCCCGGTATCAGGGGGTGTCAGATCGGGCAGCACCCCTACCCCTGGGGGTGTAAGGTCAGGCGGCCGGAGGAACAGTCTGAAGTTGGAGGCTGATAGTGAGAGTGTTGGCAGCGATACCACAGGTTCGTTTTATAGAAATACCCTCTAATATTGGTCACTTGAAATTGACGGTATAGTTTTGATTTTTATAAATTTCATTTGATATGAAATAGTATGTGTTTATGACCAATAAATACGAGATTTTATTCAATAATTCTAGGATTATCGGACTACTTGAACGTAACTCGAACTACCTTTTTCTTCAGATTACGAGTCCATATCTAAGATAATCTTAATTTGACGGGTGAGAGGGTTTCCCCCTTTCCCACTTAAATGTAACACGAACTACCTTTTTCTTCAGATTACGAGTCCATGCCGGATGTACACAAGTACAACACTGGACAGAGAGTTAAGGTGCTGTACGGTGCACCGAAACACTGTGGTAGTTACGAGGCCAGGATTAATGATAAGGTAAGTTAGATGGAATGGAATTAATGGATAAATCAATAGATTGCTAGATGCTTATTAAACTGGATTGAGCAGTAACTTTTTCTAATATGATCTGAACTTTTCTTTTCAGAACATCGACTCTAAGGCCATTATCATGGCTTAAAGTCGTTATTTAATGACATTAAACTGCCACCATCTGCACACAACATGTGGACTCGTGCTGTTTTATCTGCACAAGAACCGGCAAGAAATCAAATTACTCAATTACTGTAGCATTATATATCAGTTCATTAGATCGACAGATGGCTCGATTTAAACACACGAGCCTGTTGTATATATTTCAAGGACAAAATTAACTGTTATTTCAAATAAAGACGCCAGACAGTTGTCATTTTCTGTAATTCAACACGTGTTTTTTAAATTTCAATGCATAATGTGACGATTTCAAAAAACGCAGTAACCTTTTGCATGGCACATGACAAGAAGAACGACATTCCAGACTCCTTACTTCCTTATCTACGAATTATCTAGAAATTAGATGAGATTGATATCAAATTAGCTTAAGATAAATTATGTCTCCTAATATGGGTATCGGGTAATGAGATGAATCCATGACTTTGGGCTAGTTCGACTGTCTTATTGACAAGCAGTATCTGAGAGGTTCTGACCTGATTACCTTATCGGTGGAGAAATATAATTTCCGAGCACAGATTTTACCTTATCGGTGGAGAAGTATAATTTCCGAGCACAGATTAATAATTTTCATCAATTTTTTCATCCAATCATAACCAAATCACACTGTCGATCATGAACACAGTAATGTAACATAATAGTCGTTTGAAACATAAACGTACTACGTGGTAGTATTGACTATGAATTGACTCATGACTATGAATAGCAGCGTTGTTGTTAGTTATATCAACTTAAATTGAATAAGACGTTATTCAGAGACGGAAAAAAATCACTGCACTCGTGTCCAAAGGTAAATATACCTTATCCGTTCCCGAAGGTAAATAATTCGCAATTTCAAATTAATAAATAGATATCCCTAGAATTCTAGGGAGCTACGTATCCACTATCAACAGTAATAATAAGTAAAAGGCGATTGATTGAGGTTCACAAACTTTAGATTGTACATAGGCGACTTAAAAATGTTTTATGAGCTCAACTAAGCAAGTACATCTTCCCTCACTTTTCCTATACAGTTTAAAGATAAAGCGAAGAAATTTTTCCGAAGTTTGAGCCGTGTGAAACCCCCTGTCCCCGGCTCCACCCATACATCCAGTTCATCAAAGAACTGATCAAATCAGGATAACATTGCCATGCATCTCATACAATGACGTAATAACATAGATATATCAAAGCTAGCGATGCTAGTAGATAACAATACAGTGGTACATGCAATGATCCACACAAGCAACAATTGTCTAAATATTGTATGTAATACCACTAGATACATTGAATGTACTTCAAAGGAGCGTCTTTTTGATTGCATGCAATTCTTTACTACTTTACTTTAGTTGACAACACACAAAGAATCGACTATTTGACTTCATCAATTCACCATTGTGAACCATGATAATGACGTCATCAATTCACCATGTTCTGAACAATGATCACCATGTTCTGGACCATTATAGATTCGGTGATTTCTTTATACATGGTGAGTGAGTGTGTGCCATAGCTATAGTCTGCTATGTGTGCGTGATCGGTGATACGTGTTAAAACAACTGCAATTGGTAACACTATCATACATAAAGACATGTAACAGCAACTCTGTACTGCAGTATGTGGATAAAAATACAAAAACAAAAAAAAAAAAAAAAACTATTTAACTCTTACACTTGTAACACTTTACATTTTTAACAGTTGGGGGTTTTAAACTTTACAACACTACGTATACAAATCAAATTTGAGAACTGAAGATAAAATGCTAAAGCTTTTAAACAACAAAGTTCAAAATAGCTCGATCCATAGTGTGTAATCCTATAGCAAATATTTTAGGTACGTGTGCAATTGGTGTACATAGAAATCTCTAAATAATTAATGTATATAGGAATGAATCTGCTGTAGGGGTATGTATAGTTAGCTATTGAACAGAGAGCTCTCGATTCAGAGGGCTTTGTCGCCCCACATAATACTGAATACAAAGATCCAGAGAGATTTACCTACTTCTAGATCCAGGGAGATTTACCTTCTATCTAATATCTATGAAGGAATATATATAATAGGCATTATTAAGAATTAGTGAGAATTGCGCTTCTTAATAATTTCTATCTATGTTTATTTCCTTCCAGCCAGCTGCAGCCAGCAAAAATTGAAGGCGTTGCACTCAGGAACTACCTTAATCAGTAGCAAGAATTGCACTTTTTATATAAAAGACTTGGATGAAAATATTTCGGCATTTCTGTACTGTAAAAGTAGATAGATAAAATTTTATTCATTTGAGCTCAAGATTAGGATGGCATGTGTATATTAAATAGTGAAAAACGATGGACCTAAGGAAATAGGATGTATGAAACCTCTTTGTCTACAACATTAGTCATCAACCAAGGAAAATTGCATGAGTTCTTCAAGTCAATAAGGTCGTCCAGGCCAAAGTCTGAAATGATTATATCATGATAATATCAGTTTGGCAAAATGACCTCTAGAACCTTATTCCCCATTGGTTTAATGAAATTTGTACAAGGGAGACAGTCAGGGTTTACTGGGCAGCAAGTAAAAGTTCAGAAGTGGCCTATTTTTTACAGTAACTATGCAATCACTCACCAAAATCATGGTTTCCATAGACTGCACAGCCAATATTACAGGCATTGAGGACTGGAACCATCTGTACACCTTTGAACATTGTGCTCACTGAAAATGAATCACATTTTACCCATATATGGCCTCATATCAACTAGTGTATACCTCATACCACAGAATATTCATAAATTCAAAAGTATCATATTTTCTATCTTACTTGGAGAAGGGTTGAAGGCATCTCCACTGAACAAAACCAACATGTCGTCCTGAGCCAGCAGATCTGTGAGCTTCTGTACAAATCTAGCTGCACTCCCACTGGCTCCTGTTCACGAGGCTAAAGCAATAAAACTGTCATTAGCTTCTTATTTTAGGCGATTCATAATTCATAATCCAAATTAGGTTACTTTAAAATGATTCTTCAAAACAAGACATGAAAGAGAATGTAGAGTGAGCTCCACAGAGGTGTAGTGTCTGGCTCTGGAGAGCAGACAAGTCTACAAGCAGTGGGGGTTAATGAAGATATAATGGTCAAGAGATTGAAGTTCAAATGAACTTTCTCTAAATTACTTTCTCTATAATGGTGATTGAAGAATGATGATTACCTGATACCTTTACCATACCTCAATATTGTAAACATCATTGAAGTGAAGAATAGTCAGGACTTGAGTATTTGAGGAATCTTGTGGCTTTGTGGTTGGTTTGGGGAGTCTGAGCAGTACACAGCTCCCATTGCTTCATCCTGAGTCATATCTACTTTACAGTAAGGTTAACTTATACAAAATTAGTTTTAATAATGATGATTATTTCAGCTAATAGCTTGAATACACAAAGTACTTGTGTGATGAGGATACTCTGCTGGCTTCATTTATAAAATTAAGGGCCAGGATACTATTGTGGGTGCAAGATAATAATAATAATAATCCCAGGTAAAAATCTCCGAAGAGAGTCAAATATTATAAAATACAGGTTGAGAAAGCACCCAACATATGTAATGAGAGGTGTATCACAATTACAATGATTAAGAAACTATAATATTATCTGAAGTCAAAATATTTCTAACTTTTTGTATAATAATAATTGCATTTTTAATACACAGTTATTAAGAAAAGACTCAGCAGTGCAGAATGCCAAAAATATTCTACTCAATAATTAAAATAATAAGCATTAGTTGGCTATAGGTTGTCCAAATTAATTTGAACTCTGATAAAGCAATGGATGTACCATTTATAGAAATAAAATAGAAATAGAATAAATTATGGTATTAAACCATCACGCTTCCTTTCATTATATCAAAACATTAGCTTCCACTAAAACACACCTTTTAACCCAGGTGTCCATTTATTCAATTTTCAAGAACATATCGAATAACAGAAAATCGAATAACAGAATTAATCTAGAACTGTTGATAGTTTTATGAGATAGTGAAATTAAAAACTTCATGCAGACCCTGTGATAACCATGAAAATAAATAAAACATCAAAAACCAAAATATACATACACAGTGTGATAAAAGGTAACTTCTGTCAATTATGAATTATCAAATCATTTAAGCAGTTGAGTAATAACTTAAAGAATTACACTATTGCACCTAAAAAATAGTAAAAACAACATAACAAGCTTTCCAATCAATAACTAATATTTATTCCTTTTCTTTTAGCTACATATGGGTTACTTCTTAAATACTCATTAAATTTCACCTTATTTGTCAAATAATTGCTCCCTTCTATTTTTTCCAATACCAATGAAGAAATATACCAGAAATTGTCATGACAAAGAGTATCAGTTTCCTTTTTATAGTACTCCAAACTTGTTTTAAAGTGGTTTACATCAGAAGCTTCTCTCACAGATTTAGGCAGATTATTGAAAACAAATATATCATATAGTGAAACATATCATATAGTGAAACATATCATATAGTGAAACATTTCCCAGCAATGAAATAAGAAATTCGGTTCAAAGCAACTATTAGGACAAAGCATCCCAATTTAACAGCTGCACCACCATCTAAAATCATGAAATGTATATTCAGAAATCACCCTGGGTCTTTATCTTATTCTTTTGATTTTGCTAATCACGTATGCAGTATATCCCTGTTCACGTCGCGCTTCCTCAGAAGGGAAGCACAGCCTGTACAAACACCTATGCAGGCTTAGGAACGTTGGTCAATTGTAGTTATTTTATGCCGGGTTTATTAACGTCAAAAGAATCTGTAGATCTTGTTGTACAATGTATGACCGCTGGCGTCTCACGAGGGTTTGTCAACGGCCAACAATTGCTAAACAAGTATACCCTTGCCTTGTTAGTGTCGTAGGGCGCGCTTCCTCAGGGAATTGGAAGCACGCAGCGTTACTCATAATCAGAGTTGTCAGGCGTTGCCTGACCCCCTCGTGCCTGAAATAATGTCGTAGGATGTTACCCTACCCTCGCGCGCGGCGCAACGTTCCACATTTGCAGATTATCGCAGCAGGTTTTTAGAAAAATACTTGTGCTGCAAGATCCAGCATAATGTTTATTTACTCATGGACACTGTTTTATGAAATGAGTGTTGATGTGAAGTCAAAATATTTTATTTTGATTTATTTTGTTATGTCTTCGTAGTATCAGTGAATCTGCTTATATCTGCTTATAAATATTATTCAAATTAATTGTATTTTATGCACATGAATGTGACTTTTTTCATGCAATGTTTACTGACCACCTCCCTTGTCTTGTGTGGGGAGGTGGTAGCTCCTCATAGTTGAGTGCTCTGCTGGAACTCACCTGGCTGCACTTATTTTCCCCAACCAGTACCCCCCAGTGGAATAATTTTAAAAAGTGGCTGGGAATCTGTAAATAAGAGTAAAAAGTGGCTTTTTCAGCTTGGGGTAAAGACCAGCTGGTTTTGACATGTTTTCACTAAAATGACCGAAATTTTTAAAAATAAGTTCGATTGCTAGCTGGAGAAACAATAGAAACGTGAAACAATGTTTTTCATTGAATATGGTAATTATTTTAGAATGTTTATGATGGCTATCTAGATAGTTTTCACTAAAAAAGTTTGACCAAAGTCAAACACAAGGAAATATCGCGGCTGGTTTAGGAATGCGGTGGCTGGTTTGGGAATGCGGTGGCTGGTTTAGGAATATGATGGCTGGTTTGGGAATGCGGTGGGAATGCAGCTGCTGGATTCGGATTAGGCACCGGGAAAGGTCGATTATGGTATTTAGCTCTATGAATTTCATGATTTTGAGTTCATCAATTACAGAATGTGTCCAGAAAGGCTCATTTCGTTCGAATTTAAGCTTTTTTTCGATTTCTTATTTGGAAATTTGACTGGGAATTTAATTCCTAAATTCCCCATATTATTCCACTGGGCAGTACCCTCACCTGGGTGCCAGATGATAACATCTATGCAGATGCCACTTGGGTTGGGGGCACCCCTCTGGAGATTGACTACCTGAATGTGATGTGAATTTAAAAAGTAATTCATTGTGGGTGTCTGACCTGAGGGTTTCACTTTATTTTATTAAAACATTTAGAAGATATTTTGATGAGAAGATAAGTTTGTGGTTGAGTTGATGATATGCATGTTGCAGGTGTTGAAGGACTGGACAACTAAGGAGGTGTGGTATAAGTAGGAAGGGTTGAGGGATGCAAGGAATCTGGATTCAAAGTCGAGGGAGTCCTTGAGCTGGAGGTGAATGTGTGTCAGGTGCTTCAGGATGTGGGAGAAGGTTTTGTGAGAGGGGTGTTGTAGAAGTTGACAGCAGGAAGTTTGGGTGATCCAGGATTGCAAATCATTGGTTGGCCGTAGAGGTGAGGCCATCTGGGGTGGAGGTTCTGCATCAGTTTGAAGAGGCCATGTTGATCTCCTTCTTTAGCAGCTTCTTGAGGTCGTTGTCAAGCTTCTTGGTGATGGACAATGTAGGGTCGAATGAGAAAAGAGTGTAGCTACATCAGTATAAGTGGTCATTAACCTTTTCAATGCATATTGAGAAGAAATTAATTCAATGTATTGGTTGGTCAGAGCAGGGGTGATATTGCCTTTGTCTGCAGAAAAAATGAGTTTCTTAAGTGATCTCAAGTCAGATTGTCATGGGTAGTGTCATGTTTGGGTCATAGACAGACAATACAGAGGTAACCTGATGTGTGACAGGCTTCCTTTCCATCTCCTTGTTGTTTGGTGATGTTCTAGATGACAGGGGCCAGGTCAGGGGTAGGTTCAGTGATGGGGGTAGGAACAAACTTCAGTCTGAGGGACTTCAGTCTCAGCCATGGTAGGTGGTGGTCGGAGAGGTTGATGATGGTCTTGATGGTATTGTCCTCGGTGGTAGATTTGGTGGTGAGGAGAGGTCCTCAGAAGGTGGGGGTGTGGTTGTCAAAAGTCGGGAGGGATGCATAGAGGGAGAGGAAGGGAGTGTCATGTTCAGCAAGGAAGGCATAGAACAACATATTCAAAATATATTTGTCATTGAATGAACTGGTTGTACAGAGCCAAGAAATATATTTTTCACCTCATCCTTCTATTGGATACAGACATAGTAATATTTTTACAGTTTGTTTACTTGCAAAATTGAATTGTTACTAAATTAAATTGTTTACTTTTACTCATAAATATCACGAATTCCTTCATAATAGGTTAGGTGAGTTGAGGCAATGAACGGAATGAAAGTGTAACATTAAAGGTATAACTGCTGAAGTATCAGCTTGGAAGACCTCTATCAAACTGTTCTATGTGGAGAACAGGATAACACTTGAAGGATGACGGTAAGCTTGGTCTAATTGTTTTAACAATATTTCCCTATTGAAAAGTTTAATGATCAGATGATGTACAATATCCTACTTTGATACAAGACTTTAATTAGATCCAATCACAAGTCATTGTCACTTTTCTGTCCCCTTCCTGTCACTTCTTTTCTTGCCATGTGCTTCTCATTCATTCCAGCCTTCCATCCCTCAGTCCTTTCTCCTCCCCTTTGAAAGGTCACTTCCCACCTCTAAGCTTTTTCTATTTTTCCCTCTCCTTAAGCCAAGATACTCCCTTTCCTTTTTAACCTGTTAAATGATGTTCTGTTTCCTATTCCCTGGCTGTGCTTTCCTTTAACCTCCTATTCCATATGCTTCCTTTCCTTTACCTTTACTTTTCTTACCATTACTTCCCTTTGCTTTGCTTCAATCCTTGACAAAAATTCCCTTAACCTTAATAAAAGAGCTCAAAAAGAATTTTTACACAGGAAAACTGTGTTCTGGAAATTGGGACTGAAGTGAGCGCCAAGTACAGAGGGGCATTCTGTGAGGCTACCATCAAGCATGTCAAGAAGCATATCAAGATTAGGGTAAGTGCCTTTTACATCATGACTATTATGTACAATGTTTGTTAATTGTTATGCTTATACATGTTATCTATAATATGTATTCCCACTCTGGCCTGCGCAAATTGCATTGAAAATTCGCACCCACTATGATTACAGATAAATCATGAATTGAACAATTTATGCATTTATTGGCTAGGGAGAATATTTTTGATGCTTTTAAAATCTACTGAAAATGTATCGCTCTGATTCTTTGAGTCAAACTGTACAATATGTATGCTTTGCTTGATGAACTATCTGCCCTGCCCATGAGTTTAACATGAGTGGTTGTTAAGCCGTGCATGAAAAATAGGCTGTGTAATCTTCATTGTCAATGTCATTGACACACTATTATTAATCATGTTAATAAATTATTAATGATAAAGGTGTGAGTTTTAACTGCTTTTGATTCGTCTGTGACCTGTAGAAATTCAGTTGTTTGGGGAACATGTCTGATAGAAAGACGGCGTCTATTTTGCCTGAACATGAATTAACAAACCAAATTCGTAGCATAATGTTATATTATGTCTAGATCTATATTTTTGCCGGTAATCGTTAAACAATCTATTGAACAAGTTAAACAATTGTTCTTGGTTACTAGTCAGATAATCCTTGTAGACAATGAGATAAAGGGCCCTTAGGTTTTCCTTTGAAGAAGGCGCAGACCCGACCTAAAAAGCTAAAATGCTGGATTCTTCTTACTCCATGATCAAAAATTGTAGGCACTAGGATGCCAGCATATTCTCCAGCGCCCCCCAAAAAGAAAAAATGTATAATGCTTAAAACAATTTATCAATTCAGCGTGAAGAAAGAGCTTATATCTCAAAATATATTCCTAATTTCATATGATTGCAATTTATTTCTAAAAACTATGCACCGCTATTGAGGTCAATTAAAACCGTTTTTAGATGTATCAAAATAATATTATTTTCAGGTATCTTGGAACAAGCCAGGTACTGGTTCTGCTACAGTGACTCAAGAAAATGTCAGAGGGATTATAAAGGTAAGATTGGGGGTTGGTTACCCAAACAAAAACAAAGCCTATCGATTCTTGGGCTAGATTTTTTTTGGTTTATTTTGGGTTTATACATAATATATTTGGCAATTTCTACGACGATTTCCAATAATTTCTGACTTGAATAAAGTTGTTTTAAAATTGAAAGTGTCACTGATTTTAACCAGTTTTTCAATTCTTGATCTGCTTTAAACCAGTCCCAAACTCAGAAAAAGTAAACTGAGACAGGAAAAATTGGAAAATTGACACACGATACTCGTATATCACACAATTACACACGATAAAAACTACATTTACACATACAGTACAAACCATTATGTATTTGCACTCCAGAGTCCAGGTTCATAGTAAAGAAGGACAACACATATTTACACACTATACACATTATAATCTCTATACAAACTTTACAGTTTACACGTATGTTACACAATACACACTATACACTCAGCGCATGTCATACACTGTATACAAATCATACACGTATTTACACACTATACGCAAACATTACACGTATTTACACACTATACACACAGCAATATACACACTATACACACTAAACATACTATACACTCTGTACTATGTTACACAAACTTTACACTCCAGGTACATAGCACGGTGGAAGTGAAGAAGGACAACTCGTGGGAGCCTGCTACTGTGCTCAAGATAACGGATGCCAGCACGTACACCGTCGGTATGTACATGTATATTGTATATGTACATACATACATTTTGATACATTTTTAAAGGTTCAGCAGGGATCTCAGTTGAGATCAGTGTAGTCCACGTACTCCAGCCCCTCGTTCAGTATTCCAGTCGAGTAGGGAGTTGCTGTTGGAAGGTGTGTAACCCGGAACCGGTGGCTTATCCGGGAATTAAGCCAGGAATTCTCCCAGTACATATATATTGTATATGTACAAAATGTATTTCTCATCACAACCCCAGATTGTATACATGGTATACTATTGTCTGTATATTGAATTATTGTTTTTGTTTATGTTTCTGTATTTATATGTTTATATGTATGTATTTAAGTATGTATGAGTGATCATGCGACCTTTCACCCCCCCCACCCCGACTTTTTATCTCCCGACCTTTTACCACCCTAGGGTACTGGTGCGCGGGGGGGTTCAGCGGTAAGTGGTATGGACGGCATCACACTTAAGGTGATGGGGGGTGGGTGGGTACTTCGAACTAGCGACCAGATAGCGGCAGACGGTAAATGGTATAAATTTTAGGGTAAAATGCAGTAAATCCACTAAATTTGTTACGAAATTTGTGAAAAATTTGTCAAAAATGCCCATTTTCAGAAATTTTGGATATTGAAACTGGATTTCTCGGCTGCTCCTAGCGCTCTTAAGTAAATTTAATTATGAATCAGAATCTTAACCTTAAATTGGTGTGACGTCATCATGGACTATTACATGCTACAAAAGATGACGTAACCAGCTGATTTCTAATATCGATGATATATGCCAATGATTTGGCACAATTGTTTGAAGAATTCACGTGACATAAATGTTACTATGGAGATAAGACTTCAAAGTTTCAAGTTGATTAGTACCTAGTTAGTAAAAAAAGTTTTGAGTTCGTAAAAAATGTTGCGGGTCACATCAATACCTACCCATTGCACCCAGTGCAGTCTAGATAGTTCTAGGTATCTAGATATCTAGGCAGTTGTATGGTAAAATTCTCTTGTGTTTTTAAAATCTGTAGCAATTTTGGGTATTAAATTGATTGTGTCCCTAGAAAGGAATCACTTCGTAAAGAGTAAGTGACTTTATATATTTGATAAGAGTGAGAAACTAAGATTATATGAAACAAAGGGTCGCTTTTTGCAACCAATTTGTGGTCCCTGAAACAATTTCTGTAGCTTGTAGGGGTGGGTCTAATTTTCAGTTCAGCTTGACCAGTTACAGGCATGCCGCTATCTGGTGGGTGGGTGGGTGGTTGGGATTCTCGACCAGATAGGGTGATGCCGTCCTCCCACTTACTGCTGAACCCCCCCCGTGGTGCGACCTATTACCCCCTGCTTCAGCTTTGATCTGTACTGTGTTCTGAGGGGGGTAAAAAGGCGCACTTCTGCCATAAACTGCGACTTTTTATCCCCTATTGAAAATGAGCTCGGAATGTAGCAGAGGGATAAACAGTCTTACCTAACCGTAGAACTGCGACCTTTACCCCCCTGGATCACATTTCGAGGAGGAACTCACGTGATGCTGTCTTGTCCGAGCAACGGTGTCATGTACCAAGGATCGTATCATGATCCTTGATACGATTGTGCTACCATATCAAGCAACTGGAACTCCTTCGCATGTACACCTACCTCTGACCTGGACTACAAGGTGCGGGTGAAGAAGCTTGCTGCTCTTGCCTTCGTTCCCCTCTTGGATTTGGTGCTGACTGCTGGTCTACGAGTCTCTGTCTACATCCTTCCTTCCTTCCAGACGAGCTCCCCATCCTCCACTACTTCGAATCAACTTGGATCGGACTCTCAGTGGACAGCGGATGGCTCCTATGTTCCCTCTCGTAATGTGGAATGTCTACGACATACATGCTCAGGGATCCACCAGGACTTCCACCAGGACAACCTTACAGCATGTCACCACTCCTTCAACAACCTCATTAGCTTTCAGCACCCCTCAATCTGGAAACTCCCTGGAGTCCTTGAAGAAGCAGAAGACACACACAGCAGCTACCATCGACGACATCCAGAGAGGATCTTCCTTCCCCCACTCTGCTAGAGAGAAGGGGAACGATCGGATCCAGAAGCAGGTCTCAAAGTACACTCTCCCTCGTGGAATTGGAATTGCTTATAAACACTTTCCATTTCTATACCAATGGGGGATAAAATCAAAAGTGACGGGGGCTAAAAGTCGCACTTGATCCTTAGGGTAGTAAAATTCAAACCCAAACCCTGACCCAAACCATAACTCAAACGCAAACCTTGACCCAAACCTTAACCCTGACCCAAACCATAACACAAACCCTTACCCTAACCCAAACATTAACCCTAACTCTAACCCGACCCGAATCCTTACACAAACTGACGTACGCATTTGGTCAATCAAAGGCATATTGATTCTGGATGTATGTATGCAGTTTGATGTAATGTCATATCGGTATGTAGTCTGATTCACTGACGCTGTCGTATGTAGTCAGACGTAGTGGTGTCAATTTTCACCGATTATGCCGTTTTTTCTTTTTTCTCCCAAGAAATTTTGTGTGAAATAAACCTTTATGTAAAATCAATAAATGGTTTTACACGTTCACCGTAATCTCTCAATAGTCATATGTAAGTTCATTGAAATAGGGGAGTTTTTATAAGATAAACCTCGTTAAGCCTGCTGTGAATCGTTGTGTTAAGTTTCGTTCGTTTATAATTTGATCGAAAATAGAACAGAATGTTAACAATTTGCGCTTTAAATTCAAGCAATTTTGGTATGAAAGCAAAATGACGCAGCATTTAGCGCTGTAAAAAGCCGCGCGCTGCGCGGCTTTTTGGGTCATGTGTCATAACAAATGTACAGAATCAACAACACACACGCAATGCTAACGTGTGTACAAATTCCATGCGTGTTTCGGATTCCTGTATAAAGTTTGCCGGCTCTGAGAATTGCAACAAAACCTGTGCGGATCTAATTAGCGGCCTGTGTAAATGTGAAGTTTGTTGAAAGTTAAGCTCGAGACTGGACTTTACTTCGAGAAGTGTTGAGTTACATAATCGCTATTTATGGAGAAGGTAGTTATCGGAATTAGATCGATTGAGAAGTCAGTACTTTTGGTCTTGTTGTTTTCATTCTTGAGAGCTAGCATTGATGAACCACTGGTGCCCCTAGTTGGCCCTGTCTGAATGCCTTGGAACCTTGTCTGATTAGTAAGTATAGTAAAGATTAAGATTGACTGACTACCTGGTGAAAATAGTGGCTGTCTACTTGCTGAAGCTAAAATGACCCTAGAATTAATGGCTTGAAATAGCGTTCCCCAACCATGATTAGTATCACAAGATATAACACTTGATTAAATAATCATATTTTGTTTGACGTTTTGTTTTCGTAAGATTTCACTGTCAAAATTAACATCGATAATTCTAATTGAGCTATAACACCCTGCGCACGTGGGGTGGACACCTTTGCTAGTACTTTGTGCGCAGGTAGCGACGAGTCGCCAATTAGAACAACGTTCCTGTTCGAAAAACGACAAAAGAGTCAAAATTTCTCTTAAAACTTGCATGGAATCATTAGAGGAAAGTCTCAGCTATCCAGAGATATAAGGATCATCTGGGAACTCCAATCACAACGTTCGCAATGTCTCATTATGTACAAATGTTGAAAAACGTCGAGTTCCAATTGCGCGTGAACATTGATTGATTGACGAGCTTGTGAGGCCTAATTCAAAAAAAGAAGATGGACTTTTAGTGTAGAATAGATTTATCTAGGCATTACAAAAAACCCCATGTCAATAGCTCAAAAAATGAAGGAGCCTTAGGGATTGCCAGTCAATTGTTGGAAAAAAGCACACAGTTGTGCTATTTCGTGGGTGGACAAGCGTGGGGGGTGGACAACGCGCGCGCGATTTAAAACACCAGACTCTTGTTTGCCAAAATAGCGAGAGACCCTTGTCCACCCCACCGTCGTTAACAGTGATACCATTTCAGATTTCCTGCAACTGTGGCAACCGGCAGTGATTCGATAAGGAGCAACAAACTTATTCTTGTTTCAACAGTAGTACTGGTGACATTGACAATGAGTATAAAATCGAAGTAGATGCTTTTTGTCAATTTCATTTTTATCAATGACTACTAACAAGTTATCATATAATATGCGCATATTCAGTACATGTACTTAACTACTAGAAGGGGGATGGACCTGCGAGGGCCCAGGCGGCGACCAGGAGAGGAAGCTGCTGGCCGAGACAAGCGCTTCCGAGCTCCCAGGCGCCCGGATGGGACGAAAGTCCCGTTCCTCCCCGTTGCCATCCTGTCGGGACAGAATGGCGTTCCCGGCCCAGCGGCGGGGTCGAGCCCCTCCTTCTGTGGCCGGAGCGAGGGATGCCTCCGCGACATCCTCTGAGGACGGCTTGAGTATATCCCTGTTACTGAAGGCTCAGTCCGGTGAGGGACCGTGCCTTAAGTAGTTGCAGAATCGTCGCATACTCTCTTAGGTTCCAGGCGACCAGTCCTGTGGGCGTAGCTGACGATCCTGTTGAGTTTGAACCTGTCCACGATGTCGGTACCTGCACAGTAGTAGGTGTCGAAATACTCGGCCCTAATACTGCCTAGGGAGGGGCATTTCTCCAGGAAGTGCGATACCGTTTCATCTTCGCTTTCGCAAAGGGGACAGGTCGCAGGGACAGCGGGGTTCAGTTTCTTGAGGTGGTAGTTTAGGACTGTGTGACCTGTCAGGAGTTGAGTAGCCACTCTCAGATCCTTCCTATCCATACTGGATAGCTCCTTTGCAAATTTGTCCCTCCACATCATGTTGAACATTCTGGGAGGATCAGCTTTGTAGGAGCTTATCCAGTCCTCTTTGGTCTTCCTCCTCATTGCCGCGAAACATACCCCACGCGGTATGGGGAGTAAGACCCTGGATGCACTGTCGTTTGAGTTGGTCGCCCCAGCTTTTGCTGTTTGGTCGGCCAGCTCGTTCCCCTCGTACCCACTGTGAGCTGGAATCCAACTGAGTGTGACCTCGTTGGTGATTCCAAGTGAGTTGATGGAGTTTGATGCCCGAAGAGGCTCCTTGCTCTTGATAATCGTAGCATTTATCGCCTGAATAGCCGATTTGCTATCACAATTTATCAAGATTTTGGTGTTACTCAGTGCGTGTTCCTGCAGTATCTCCGCCGTTTTAGCAACAGCAAAGACTTCTGCTTGGAACACCGTACTGTGTAGCCCAAGATGGAAGGATTCGCAGTGGTCCAGGTGGCTCCGGGATGGTCCACCTTTGATCACTACTCCTGCTCCCGTGTGGTCGTTGATTTTAGAACCGTCCGTATAGCACACGACATCAAAGTCCTCACCCTTCGGCTCCTTGTACTCCTCCCGAGACGGGACTAGCACAGTGAACCGTTGGTTTATACTGAGAATCGGTTTCATCGGATCTTGTTCTTTGGAAGTTAAATCCTTGGGCAGGGCCCTGATAAACTTCTCGTTCTCACTGATGTGGCTGGTGATGCGCGCTGAAGGCTTTCCAGGCGGAGGGAAGCACCAATGACCTTGGCACTTCAGACGCATGGTTTCCTTCGCAGCGACCTCCCTAGTCCACAGCGTGATTGGGGTAATCCCCGTGACGACATCCAGCGCTGTGGTTGGGGTCGAAGGTAAGGCTCCCGTAATGAGTACGTTTGCCAACCTCTGAACTCCCTTTAGCAGCTGCTGGTTGTGCGTTTTTTGTGTGCCAGCGATCCATATCGTCGAACCATACGTGAGTATTGGTCGAACCATAACCTCGTAAATCCAGCGCATGGTGATCGGTTTCAGGCCCCAGGTGGGACCAACCGCTTTCCTGCACTGCATTAGGATAGATTTGGCTTTCTTGCACACAGTTTCGATGTAATTATTCCACGTCAGCTTTGAGTCTAGGGTGATTCCTAGAAACTTAGTGGAAGTTCTCACTTCGATTTCGACGTCGTCTACTTTCAGAGGCTTACTGAATGACCAGTTCCTCCTATTCGTAAACATGACGCAGTGGGTCTTCAGCTGAGATAGCTTTAGACCATTTGCCCTACACCACTGGTTGATACTGTTTAGGCTTCTTTGGGTTACCTCCCGAAGGGTATCCGAGTCAAAACCTTGGCGGTAGTTACCAGTTGGTTTGGGCGCAGTTACTACTGAGACCAGGGATATATCGTCGGCAAACCCCTGGAGGTCGCACGGGATTTTGTCCCTGGTGAACTCAAGTAGATCGTTTATTACAAGGTTCCATAGGAATGGGGATAGAATCCCCCCCTGCGGGCATCCTCGTAAAATGGATATGACCTTCTCCTTGCCCTGCAGCTCCACCGTGGTGCGCCTAGACCGAATCATTGACATGATCCATCTATTCACGCCTGCCGAGCTACAGTTCTTGGTTAGGGCCTTATCAATTGAGTCGAACGACACATTGTCGAACGCTCCTTCTATGTCAAGGAAAGTCCCGAGCGCCATCCCTTTGTTGAGGATGGCCATCTCGAGTTTCCTGACTAGCTTATGGATCGCAGCTGTTGTCGAGCTTCCTCGCTTGAAACCAAATTGTTTCTTGCTTAGGCGCTCATAAACTCTCAGGTCTGCTTCCATGTGCCACAATATCACCCTCTCCATCCATTTCAGAATGACGGGTGACAGAGTGATTGTCCTAAAGGATTTAGGATTGGTATAATCATCCTTCCCAGGTTTCGGGAGAAAGATACTAGAGGAGTCCCTCCATATTGCAGGAGTATACCCCATCCGGTAGCTAGCCTTAGCGATGCTCGTGAAAGCACCCCCAATGCTCCCCCATCCTTTTTGAAGCATGATTGGGCGTACCCCGTCCGGCCCCGCCGCTGAGAGTGGATCGAATTCTTGTAGTGCCCGTTTCACCCTATTCTCAGAGAATATGTGATCCAGACTCCACCGATCTTCGATGTCCACTCCCGCAGCAGTGCTCGGAGGGTTGGGGTTGGCCGGTGAAAGGAGATCAAAGTGCACTTCAGTCATGCGGTCCAAAGTTTCGGATGGCGTCTCTGTGAGGAGACCATCCTTATTCTTAACCGCACATAACTTAGTGTCCTTGTTGTCCTTTATGAGACAGGATATCCTTTTGGATTCGGATTTAGATTCCAAATTCGCACAGAATTCCCTGTATTTTGCGGTCCAAGTATTGTCCCGCAGTTTTTCATACCTCTTACGGGCCTCTTTCCTGATAGTATCAAGTTCCGAATCCCGAGGTATTTTCCGGTGTCTTCTCCTTATCTTTGCCCTCATGTCCCTCCTAGCTTCCCTCACCTCTGGCGTATCCCACGGAAGTGGTTTAATCTTCGCTGACACGTATGTCAGTTCAGTCGCCGAGTTGAAGGCACTAAGAATGGACGAAGAGAGTTCAGATGCCGCGGTGTCCATTTTCTCGACGGAGTCGATATTCCTGAACACATCGGCTTTGGAGGACATCAGGAGGTTCAGATCAGATTCAAAGTTTTCCCAATTAGTTTTTGAGATATCTCTGAAGTTCTGTCTGGCGAGAAGGGTTGACCCTGTTGATTTGAATGCGATGAAACGGTGATCCGAGGAGTGCTCTACCCGATCCTTAACGTCCACAAACCAGCCGGCTACGAGACTGTGTCCGGCCTTGTTCGTGATCGTGAGGTCAATAGAGTTGCTCCAGCGGCCGTTGTCAAAGGTGGGCGTTGACCCCGCATTCTCAATAAACAGGTCATTGGCAAGGATGTACTCGAGAAGTTTGTTCCCTCGTTCCTTGCGCTTTTGATCACCTATCCTGCTATTCCATGCCGTGTTATGAGCGTTGGAGTCAGTTCCGATGATCAGTGCGATACTATGCTTCTTCGCGTACTCAACGACTTTCTTGAAGTCCGGCGATGGGCATTGTGTATCGGTTCCATCCATGTAACATGACGCAATTAGTGTTTCGACTCCATCCACCTTAGTCTGCACGACTGCGCAGTCCGCGGTTGTAATGGACTCTTTAAACCAAACTTGTCGTTCCATGGATGAGTGGAAAAAGATGCTTGCTCTAATTGGTGTCTCCCGAGACTTACAGGCCGCGGCCCGAAGACAGTATGACCCCTTAGAGATAACGCCTTTTCCGTTGACATGTGGCTCTTGTACCAATATCATTGGTTTATCTATATCGCGGATATAGGTTCCCAGATCTTTGGTGGCCTGCCGTTGCTTGTTCAAATTAATTTGTACAAATCCCAAAGAATTCAAACAAGAGTTACCTTTGCAGGTGTGAGGTGGTGGAGGTCTGCGGGTGTTGGGGGTCGTCTCCTGATCCTGTTGCCAGGCCGGGGACGGGACCGTGAGGTCGAGGCACCTGTCCCGTGATGGGGCTGCCCGGGAGCGGGGTCACTGATGGTCATGACCCCGATTGGGGCGCGGGGGGGCTCGGGTCGCCAGAAGGCTCCCCACTCGTGGCCCCCCGCACCCCAACTGGCAGGAGGCTAATGCCTCCTGGTCAGTTCGAGACGCACGCACCCCACCACGGAGGCCAGGGAGAAGCCGTGTTCCTGAATGAACTCGAACGCCTCCCGGGTCACCGCGATGAAGTACGTGCCCCTAGTGCTCCCGGGTACCCGCGCCCGCGACAGGTACCTCACCCCATCCGCAGGAAGGCCCGGGTTCAGGCTCAGAGGACCCACCAGAGTCCTCATGAAGTCCTCCGGAGGGAAGCCCCACTCCGCCTCCCCGACTTGGATCACCATTCGGATCTCCTCGCCGTGGTTGGCGGTGTGGTAATGGCTCCCCTCCAGAGCCCTCTCGAGGAATCTCCGGGGGCCCTCACCCGAAACCTGGGCCTCCACCGCCCCTTCACGAAGCACGAGGCTGTCGATCCGGGGCATGGTCCCCTCCGCGGCTGAGGACGAGGCCTGCTGCGCAAAGAATGCTTCGAGAAGCAGACGGCGCAGCGCGACCACGTCCTCCCTGTCCGGCTCCTTACCGTCGTCGCGAGTTATCTTGACGACGGTCGGGGCCGGTTCAGGTGTCGCGGAGGGGTGACGTGGGTGGGAGGGTTGGGAGTTGCCTCCCTTCCCTCCCTTGCCTTCGCCCTCCACGGACGTCTTTTGGCCCTTAAAGGACCCCGACGTGTCCGTGGAGGGTTTGGGCGGCCCACGTTTGGGGGCCTTCCCCTTACCACCCCAAGCCTTCCCTTTGGTCTTTCCACCCTTGGCGGGCTTCTTGACTTCGGTATGTACTTGGGGTGGGGGGGGAGGCCCACATTGCGGTTGGGGTCCCGCGCCTCCCGAGGGAGGGTTGGGAACCTCCTCCCCGCCCTTGTCGCCCGTATTGGGTGTGGGGGCTGGGGAGGGGCCGTCCGTCCCGCCGGTTGGTGCGGCGGACAAGGAAGAAGCAGCCTTTTTGGCCGCTTTATTTTGCTTCTTCCTCATCCGCCGCGCCTTCGCTTGCTCCAGGATTTTGTTTTTTGTTAAGGTAAATGTTGTTTTCTGAAAAAAACAAAAAAAAAAAAAAAACAAAAAAAACAAAAAAAAAAAAAAAAAAAAATACAAAAAATACAAAAAATACAAAAAAAAAAAAAAAAAAAAAAACAAAAAAAACAAAAAAAAAAAAAAAAAACAAAAAAAAAAAAACAAAAAAACAAAAAACAAAAAAAAACAAAAAAAAAAAAAAATACAAAAACAAAAATATAAAAACAAAAACATGAAAACCAAAAAATACAAAAAATATGAAAGGGAATTTGGTTTGTGCCCATTTTGCTGCTGTGGTGTCGTCTTCAAAATCAAGTGAAACCACTCTAATAAAGTATTTTGCGATAGAACGCTATTTTCCCTACTCTGAACATCTGTAACTCAGAGAGTTTTCGCCTGATTGTGTTTTACTTCGATACACATTGCTTTTAGACCTAGAGATTTAGCAATAGAGGAGTTCTCAATTTAAGGCGATCGGTCGAAAATTTTTGTCGCAGGAGGCTTCTAAAAATGTAACTGCCAAATGCTTGAAATTACGTTTAAGACCGAAACTTTAGAATGTAGCCCTATTCGGTGATACAATGACGAAGTGATAATGGTTTCTCAATGCCTCAATAAATAGGAATGAGAAATCTACGATGAAATTGTGAAGCACGTAAGTTCACGTGGATGTTTTCTAGAAATTAGGGGATTTCAAGAAATTTATATTTGTATAGGTCATTCGACTTGATTACCTTGAAACAAGTTCAGATGCGATAGAAACACGTTAACTTGATGTCAGTTTCTGTATTTCAGCCGTTGAGTTCACGTCGATGAGTTGAAGGAATTGATAAGAAATACGTGACCAATGTTGTTTGTTCCGAGTTAGAATAAGGTTTGGTTATGTGGGCTCGAACTGACAAAATGAATGTGAAAATGGTTTTTCCACACTCAATTCAGCAGAAGGTTACTACGCCAACCTTAATAACTTGATGTATCAATAGTATTATATTTACTCTTTTATTTGTTTTTTAATCTATTTTGTAATTTTTGTATTTTTGTATTTCATGTTTTTTGTTTTTTTTGTTTTTGTTTTTTTGTATTTTTTGTTTTTTTTGTTTTTTATGTTTTTTTTGTTTTTTTGTTTTTTTGTTTTTTTGTTTTTTTGTTTTTTATGTTTTGTATTTTTTGTATTTTTTGTTTTTTTTTTGTTTTTTTGTTTTGTATTTTTTTTTTGTTTTTTTTGTTTTTTTTTTTTTTTTTTTTTTGTTAAGGTAAATGTGATTTTTGAAAAACAAAAAAAACAAAAAAATATGTCGGCCACCCCCCAAGATTCGAGACGCTAGCGCGCTATCAGTAATGAAATGCGCGCGCGCGTAATTGGGATGCCAGCGCCGAGGATGGGATTGCAGAGCATTCGCGCCTTCCATACACAAAACGTATACGTGGCACTCACCGTTCAGCAGCCCCTCCTCTTCCTCCATCGACACATCGACATCCTCCGCCTCCTCCACCGCCTCCTCCGTCTCCTCCATCGAGAGGGTATTGCCGCGCTTCCTCTCCCCCCCGGCTTCCCCTGTTGAGGGGTGACGGGGGTAAGTGTTAGGCGTATAGCAAAACTCACGACTTGAGTGAACAGAGAAAATGGTAAAAGGAGAGTTGCAGTTGAACGATAATTTTCGAGTAACATAAACAAGTTTTGTTTCGAACTTATTACCGTCTTCCCCGCTTTCTTCACCTTCCTCCCGCGCCCTCTTGCCGCTCTCAGACATCCTAAGACGAGGTGCTTGGTTAGGTACGGTGAAGGTGGGTGTGGTACGCTGGTGCATGTCCACACTCGGTTGCCTCTCAGTATTACTACGCTTGAGGGGGCCTTCATTGCTGAGCACCCCTTCACAAAAGTTGAAATCCATTTCCCATAGGGAGGATAAGGTCCAGAGCGAGGATAAAAATTTTTCTACCAGCAAAAATTTAAAAAAACAAACAAACAAAATTTGGTGATAAGTAGTGGAACAATTGTGAAATTGTCATCTCTTTTTGAGATGTGCTATGTGACTTGAAACCAACAAACCAAATTAGGAAACTAAGGATCATATTCGCTTTCCCAGGATCATCTTCGGTTGTCCAAGAGCAGAAAAGGATAGCTTAAAGGGAATGTTTTTGATAACGCCAAAGATTATCATTGCTTTGATGATGACTATAATTTTGATATTCAATGAGAACGAGGTTTCATAAGCAGCATGCGTATGATTTTTATTTGCCGCTCCCAGACCCCAACATCACCCTTTTTAAATTTTTTATAGATACTTAGATACTTTTTGTGAGGTAATGTGATCAAATATCTTCAACTAGACTTAAAATTAGACTGAAATGAGGGTAAAAACCCTATTGAGACAACAATTCAACGACTGGCTTCTGGGTCCTGAGGGCTGCCGCCCCCAGACCCCTGCCTTTGAAGTTTGATCTTTTTGCTAGAAATCTATTGGTAACACTTTTTAAGTCAAATAGTCAAATAATCAGATACCTTGTTGAGCAAAAATTGAAATACCAAAGATGAAAAACCGAAGATAATCTTTCAATTTAGGGAGGATAAGGGTGGTGATTTCCAACTTATATGAACCTATGTTGCTGAGTCCCTTAGCTCCAGTTTTACTAGGAGGAGGTTCCCTGTCAGTATTACTGCACTTGAGGGGGCCATCATTGCTGAGTCCCTTAGCTTCAGTTCTACTAGTAGGAGGTTCCCTGTCAGTATTACTGCGCTTGAGGGTGCCATCATTGCTGAGTCCCTTAGCTTCAGTTCTACTAATAGGAGGTTCCCCGACCGTACATGACTTTACCGTTAAGATCGGCCACGTTCTGGTGGGAGTGGGCCCGGCGTCGCTCGGTGCCCCCCCCGTATGGATCCCCGTTCTTTCCGTCCCTCCCCCCACCCTGTTTGATTCTCCTTTGAAAGGATATCGCACTGTGGTGGGGTTCAGTTCAGTCAGATTAGGTCCTACACGTGGAAGGGTCGTTGCTAGTCCTGACCGTGACACACAGTCTCCCGGCTCGCGATGGTAGAGCCATGCGCTGCCCAGAGTCCTGGAGTAAAGCAGGGTGCGTACGCAGTTAGCGCTGCCTTCATCCTCATAAAGAGTGTAGAGACAACTTCTAACTGTTTCCGCGAAAGATGTAAAATAAAGTAAATCCATAAAACACGGGAAAGCAGCAGGCATAAGCCGAGAGAAAAGAGATGTGCCACTCGTAGGCATGACGATGATGCCCGTCCGGACCGTGGCGCCGAACCAAGAAGGGACCCTTGCTGGTTGGAGTCCAGACAAGGGAAGGACCTGATATCCTGGTCCTGGGTCGATCCTGCATTTTCAGCAAGACAGGGGCACACGTCATCACTGGATGGTGATGCAGTGTACCTGCTTAGATTTAGAATGTAATGAGGTAATGTACACCCTTTAGTACATTAAACTTGTGGCGGTTCTTCAATACAACATTCATGTTTTTCACAAAACTCAATAGCAGGGTGTTAATCTCGTGATTGTACACAACTAATTATGCGATGTAATTATGAAAAGTAACATTTTCAGGCAGGGGTGCCGATGAGCCAATGGGACTTCAACAGCAACGCGGTGATGAAGGTACATTCAAGGCATTTCACATGAATAAGATTACGTACAGAGCAGGCTATAGGTACAATACACTCTATTTAAGGTCAGCAAATGTATATCTATATACAAGCATACTGATCACATGGTTTTGTCCCCCATATCATAGGTATATACATCCATACTGATCACATGGTTTTGTCCCCCATATCATAGGTATATACATCCATAGCAACCACACGTTCCCATAGCCACCGACCTAAAAATTGAAGATTTTTGGTATTTTTGACATTTAGATCTAGGCCACATTTTCTGTTTTGATTACTCATCATACTGGATAGATATTTCGATTTTGTGAAAAGTTTCAGTAATCATGACCATTCAATGCTGAATTTCGAGATTTCACGAGTTTCCAATTCCATAGCAACCGGAATTAGAATTCAAGGATTTTCACTTAAATAAGTCCCAAATTCCACCCAAGAAGACTACATCGAACATGCATTGAACCCCTATTGAGCTAGATTAACTGTATTTGAACATTTTGTATTGTCTACTACCCTTTCTATCAACAATAGCATTGAAATGAATGGCAATTAGCGAGTTTTATTTCTTAAAGAAACCCAGATTTTTCCGTTTTGAGTTCGGTTGCTATGGAAACTTGTGTGGTTGCTATGAAAGTCATAGCAACCTGAAAATCTCGATTTTCAGCGTTGACTGGTCATGATTACTGAAACTTTTCAAAAATCGAAATATATATCCTGTATGATGAGTTATCAAAACAGAAAATGTGGCTTAGATCTAAATGTCAAGAATGCCAAAAATCTTCAATTTTTAGGTCGCTTGCTATGGGAACCCGTGTGGTTGCTATGGATGTCATAACAACCTAGAAATCTCAGCATTCGCCATTCTTTGGTTATATTTAAAGAATATTTTTACAGAATCGAAATATCGGCTGTATTTTTCGAATGATCAAAAAAGTAAAAGGGGTCAAGACTTTTGGCGCACCCTGTGATATATATCACATAATACATGGTGTAAATATATGGAACAATTCTATATTGGTAAACTGGTAGGCGATGGCAGAATGTCTGCATGTACAATTATACACACAGTGCTGGTCATATGGTACAATCGTGGTACTGACTTGAAAAGTGTGTAGTGTGTACGTCATCAATGGATGGCGATGTAATGAACATGATGTACATTTTACAGTGTACATTTTACAGTGTTTCAGTACTTCAGAACAACATTCACGCTGTACACAAACCACAACATTATATTGCATTTTGATCTCACATTGATTTCGAACACTTTTGTTCATTTCGTACCCTTAAATTTTCTTTAAGTGATAAAGTTGGTCCGTCGTTAATCCGTTAATTTTCACCTTTCAGCAATAGTAATTATTTATTTAATTAATAAACGGACAGCATTAGTTTGTTTATTGCTTGCCATTTTCGCTTTTAATTCGTAGAACTTCCAGCCATTCTTTGTAAAATGTTAATGGTTGTATCTAGTCCATGCCAATTAAGTCATTTTGATATATATCGTTATCAAATGCATTTCATGAAGTGTTGATTCTGGGCATGTGATAGATGTAATAATCTTCCGTATTTTATATACCTATCTAACTACAAACTACAGGACAGATTAAGTGCTTTTTAATAATACCGAGATGACGGGGTGAAAGGGTAACATTTAAAAAGCACGATGAACCCAGAAGAATTTAACTCAATTTGAATATCTGCGTTAAAATCTGCGAGTGCAACTTATCAAAAATGTGCCGAATTTCATTGATAAAATTGGTAGCATTTTGGTTAGAAATGGCACAAATGGGGGTCAGTAGGGGTTCACCATGGGGTCAGTGGGGGTTCACCAAGGGTCATTAGGGGGTCAATAGGGGGTCGATATTGTTTCATTTCAAGATAGATTTTGAAGTTCAAATCGACAAAAATTGGATTCAAGAGGTTTGTACGATAAAATTGTGATGGGATCGATGTATACAATCACGAGGAAAATAACATATTATTGTGATTTGTGTGCAGCGTGAATGTTGTATTGAAGTACCGAAACAGATATTTCAAAACTTTTAGTTCTTTCTGAGTAGATTCAATTAGAAGCAGTTTTCAAATTACTCGAGCTTCATTAAACTGCTTATAATTGAGTCAACTCAGAAAGAATTAAAAATTTTGAAATATGAGTTATCATGAGACTCAGAAACAGCGCACTACTACTAAAGTTCTAAGCTACTACGTGCACCGAAACATGTACTGTAAAATGTCCTGTAGCAATTCCATTCTTTCATTACATCACCATCCATTTTTGACGTACACACTACACACCACTGCCTTAAATGTATCACCTGATGATATCATGCGACCGGCAATGTGTAGCATGTATATTATAATTGTAAATGCAGACATTTTGCCATCTCCTACCAGTTAACCCATATGAAATTGGTCCATATATTTACATAACTGTATATAATGTGATCTATATTATATACCTACGATATGCGGGACAAAACCATGTGATCAGCATGCTTGTATATACATATACATTTGCTCACCTTATATAGAGTGTATTGTATAGCCTACTCTGTACGTAATCTTATTCATGTGAAATGCCTCGAATGTACCTTCATCACCGCGTTGCTGTTGAAGTCCCATTGGTTCATCGGCACCCCTGCCTGAAAATGTTACTTTTCATAATTACATCGCATAATTAGTTGTGTACAATTAACACCCTGCTATTGAGTTTTGTGAAAAACATGAATGTTGTACTGAAGTACCGCCACAAGTTTAATGTACTAAAGGGTGTACATTACCTCATTACATTCTAAATCTAAGTAGGTACACTGCATCACCATCCACTGATGACGTGTGCTGTATATGCGCATATTATATGATAACTTGTTAGTAGTCATTGATAAAAATGAAATTGACAAAAAGCATCTACTTCGATTTTATACTCATTGTCAATGTCACCAGTACTACTGTTGAAACAAGAATAAGTTTGTTGCTCCTTATCGAATCACTGCCGGTTGCCACAGTTGCAGGAAATCTGAAATGGTATCACTGTTAACGTCGGTGGGGTGGACAAGGGTCTCTCGCTATTTTGGCAAACAAGAGTCTGGTGTTTTAAATCGCGCGCGCGCGTTGTCCACCCCACGCTTGTCCACCCCACGAAATAGCACAACTGTGTGCTTTTTTCCAACAATTGACTGGCAATCCCTAAGGCTCCTACATTTTTTGAGCTATCGACATGGGGGTTTTTGTAATGCCTAGATAAATCTATTCTACACTAAAAAGTCCATCTTCTTTTTTTGAATTAGGCCTCACAAGCTCGTCAATCAATCAATGTTCACGCGCAATTGGAACTCGACGTTTTTCAACATTTGTACATAATGAGACATTGCGAACGTTGTGATTGGTGTTCCCAGATGATCCTTATATCTCTGGATAGCTGAGACTTTCCTCTATTGATTCCATGCAAGTTTTAAGAGAAATTTTGACTCCTTTGTCGTTTTTCGAACAGGAACGTTGTTCTAATTGGCGACTCGTCGCTACCTGCGCACAAAGTACTAGCAAAGGTGTCCACCCCACGTGCGCAGGGTGTATAAATAGATTGAAATGATTGTTTGATTAAAATGATCATTAAGAACGTTCATTGTTCCACTGCTTCAGTGTTTGATGATGGGGATGAACGGACTCTAGGTCGGAACTCAGTGTGCCCACAAGGAGCGAAACACTTCAACGAGGAATGGGTGAGTTTGGAGGAGATTTGAGTATCCAAAGAAGTGGTAAAGCTTCTTGGAGAGTCTTATATTGACGGTTTAATATTTGTTGATCATTAATCAGCTTCAAGACAAGAATGTTTTATAAATTTGATTATTTGGACTGCTATTATAGATGCTAGTGATGACTTATTTTCCACATGATAATATGAATTTTCCCCACATTATGATGAACTACCAGTGCCCATCCTTCTATCATTGGACTATCATTGGCAGTGTTTACGCGACTGACCAATTAAACGTTAGTAAGCATAAGTAATTAAACTTTAGTGAGGTAGATCCTTATAATCCTAATTTCCTTTTCAGACGTTGGATCACCTACCTCTTACGAATCCTGAGAACTTTGGTACACCGGTCATCATGGAGAGTAAGAAGCAGAGGAAGAGAAGGAAGGTGGAAGGGGTGGACAGGTTTGTGGACAGAGTCATTTGGAATTGTAAAACGGCGTTTCTTCATTACAAATTTACTAATATGGTGTTTCGGTCAATAGTTCTATTCTGACATCAGTCCACCTCCCTAAAGAGCCCAATCTGCGTTTCAACCGAACGCCTAAGTCATTGTTATGGCGTCATCATCTTTAAATAAGTACCTTAAGTTCTATAGTAGCTGACGACGATAATCACAAGATTTTAAAAAGCTTCTGGTGACCATTATCTCGTATCAGTTATATCGTTTAAACCTCAATCTCTTGATTTCTATAATATGGTAATTATTTCAGTGGTCGGACCGTGCACTACTCAGAAGAAGATGTCGGTAAGGTCGTGTTTTACGACACTCGTACGGGCAAGAAGCAGACCCTAGTTCCGGTTCTGATAGCTTCCCCCGGTCAGTGTCCGGAGTTCGTGTCCGCAAATCCGGGGGAGGTCATCGTGCGGAGCTTCAAGTCTGGGAAATTGTGAGTGCAGATATATCTTCCTGATATGTTTGAGTTTAATTGTTCATAGTTTGAAGTAAAGCCGGATTTGTATAGTTTGAAGTAATATCTTTACATTTCAAAGGTTTCTTACATTTCAAAGTTTTCGTTTAAATTGACTATTTCCCCTAATTTCAGTATGTCGATACCGAAAGAAGACATGGTTCGTTTTGACAGGGAGTCGGAGCCTCTGCTGTCAATTCTATCGGGCTCCAATGATTCTATTGTCATGAAGCCAGCTCTAGGTGAGTGGATGTGGTTTTTAAATCGTGCCAAAACCGTGAAAAATACGACGTATTTGCTTCTGAAGAAAAATACACGTATTTTCCTGCAAACTACGTGACTGAAAATGAACAAAAAATCGATAGAGATTGTTAAAAATGCGGCGCCGCTGTCTCTCTTTTACGCCCCTCTCCGCCGCAGAGAAAGCGTTAGCGTTCTACGACACGGGTATTCTCCCTGGGACTTGGGAAGGTGAGAATGACACCCCGGTACGGTTAAAGGAACCGGATAACCTCAACAACACCAAGATGAAGAAACACTTTACTGCCGCTCTCCTGGATTTCTGGGAAAAGAAGGGTGAGATTATTCTTCATTCTTATTACTAATTTGAGCTAGCTTACCTTTCGATTTACTAAAAGTGAGACGACGCTTAGCAGGAATTTAGATTATCCCCACTGCAGGTAGCCCCATCTCCCGTCAGCCCCCCCCCCCCCTTTAAGTGACTCTGGCTCTTACTCTTGTACCCCACTGCAGGAAGTTCCATCACCCCTTAAGTAACTCTGACCTGTATACCCAACTGCAGGCAGTCCCATCACTCGTCAGCCCAGTGTGGGGTATCACGACCTGGACCTCTTCTCCCTTCACTGCTACGTCACGGAATATGGAGGTCCTCAGAACGTCACTCAGGCCCTCAAATGGAGGAGCATCTGTGCTCAGGTTTAGTACTTACCGCTAAATTATTTCCTTGTGTTTGTTGTACACTTCTACACCAAAACACAGGGTATTCGAGGTATAGTTTTCATACTTTTCATGCTTTGACTTGAGATTCCCCTTCTAAAAATTACATATTGATTACCATTCCTCAGATGAACATTCTTGACATTCCTGCGTCCGGTTCGCACACAGTTCGTAACGCTTACTGCAAGTACGTGGTACCCTTCTTGACGGAGTGGAATAAGAGAGGGAAGAGAACATCCGTGTCAAGCGAGGTGAGTTATCAGGGGGAATGCACGTGATCTATCGAGTGTTTTATTACATTGTTCAGATGCTTTCTGTTACTTGGGAGTTGTGAGACGTATCATCGCCGTAGAAGTGAGGGATGAACTTAAAGAATAACACCTATTTTGACCTTCATATGACCTCAAAACATCACATTTTCATACATCAAATTCACTTAATCTCATATCCTGAACCTAGAACGTGCGTTTAAGCAACAAACAAAAATTTACTTACCATAACCTGTACCTAGAACGTGGAAGAAACGCCAGCAGGCCGGGGTAAGAAAGGCCGGGGTTCCACCCCCTTGTCCTTGCGAGGCCGGCGCACCCCTACCCCTGTCAGATCGGGGAGCACCCCTACCCCTGTATCAGGGGGTGTCAGATCGGGCAGCACCCCTACCCCTGGGGGTGTTAGGTCAGGGGGCAGGAGGAACAGTCTGAAGTTGGAGGCTGATAGTGAGAGTGTTGGCAGCGATACCACAGGTTCGTTTTAGAAACTTTCTAAGTTTTAGACATATTATTGAAATTGACGGGATAGTTCTGATTCTTAGAAATTTTACTAAATATAGAATAGTAGTCCTTTATGATAAAAAGAAGATGGGATTCTATTCTATAATTCCCACTTGTCTGAGTGTCTCTCTCTCAGTTAAGATTACGAGTCCATTTCTAGGATTATCTAGATAACCTCGGATTATACCACTTGAATCTTTGAATGTAGCGTCTGAGTGCGTCACCAACCTTCAGATTATGAGACTATATCTAAGATAATCTTAATTTGAGGGGTGAGAGGGTTTACCACTTAATGTAACTCGAAATACCTGTTTCTTCAGATTACGAGTCTATAATATCTAAGATTACCTTAATTTTAGGGGTGAGAGGGTTTCCCCCTTTCCCACTTAAATATAACTCGAAATACATCTTTCTTCAGATTACGATTCTATACCTAGGAGTCTATATCTAGGATTATCTTGACTAGATAATCTAGGATCATTCTACCTATCTTCAGATTACGAGTCTATAATATATAGGATTATCCTACTTGAATGTAACTCGAACTACCTTTTTCTTCAGATTACGAGTCCATGCCGGATGTACACAAGTACAACACAGGACAGCGAGTTAAGGTGCTGTACGGGGCACCGAAACACTGTGGTAGTTACGAGGCTAGGATTAACGATAAGGTAAGTTAGATGGAATGGAATTACTGGATAAATTACTACATTGATAGATGAATTCGCTCTGCACCTTCTTGGCATAGGTCCGAAACTGAAGCCAGGTCAAAGCCACGTCAAAGTTTAAGGTCACGCTGAGCTATTCAAATGCGCCAAGTTCAGTGTAATCGCTTAGATGATGTGTACTTTTCTTTTCAGAACATCGACTCTAAGACGGACCAGCCAGTGTACTACATTCATTACACGGGATGGAATACAAGGTGATTACTGAATGTGTGATTTGGAGAATTTGATACAAAACGATCAAATCTCAAGAATCTATTGGTCTAATTTTAGGGGGTTAAATTAAAAACCCCAAAATTTCGAATTAAAATCGCCAAAAGAGGTGGTTTATGTTTGTAGGGGATGCTCTCAAGTTTGAAGGGTATTATATGCCTCCTCTGAAAACAGCAATCTTCATTTCGCAGGTATGACGAATGGATAACCGAAGACAGTATTCTGTCACTGGTGACTCGATCATCTAAGAAGAAAGGGACGCTCTTAGACCCTCCCAAAGATCTCAAGGTTTTTAGAAATGTTTATATTTTCAACATATAGTTTTCAGACTGCATCTTTATTTCATGTTTCAGGTCCTTACTACTGTGCAAAATAAAAGTGAATACAACCCAAGCTTTTGATTAAAATTCCACTCTCGTGGACCACCTCTTCCTATTCTTTCTAATTTCTCCCAATATCTAGAGTGTTCCCAATCGCCGTAAGATAATCCCCAAGTACAAGCGTCTCTTGAAGAAACAGCAGTCTACTACCAGTGAAACTAGTTCAGATGACAAGAACAGTTTAGCGGCGAGTGAAAGCAGCGAATCGGATCAACAGGTAATGGCTGGTTGTGGCGATTGCGTATCTTTTCAACGTTTGTGAACGTTAGTGAAAGTTCATAAGTGAGGAACAATTTTCTACTGAAGTATGTTGTAAAGTAACGCCAAGGAAAGAAACTTCATGTTTGAAACGGCTTTAAACTATAGGAATAATTTCAGTTTCACTTGATCTCAGTTTGATCCAACTAAGACAGTGCTGCTTTCAGAATTTTGAATTTCGGCCATTTTCACGATTTACAACCTCTTGAAAACCCCCGTTTTTGTGCTAAAAATGAACTTTTTCGTCTATAATGGGCCACAAGGACCAAAAATAAGGCTGAAAACTGCTTTTTCCCATGTGACTGATTTCCAGAGAGTGCTGTAGAACCGAATGATGATGCATTTTTACGCAGAGTTTTCCCTAAGTCCAAGTATGTCAGAGTATTTTCTGAATTTTGATCAGTGTCTCGCCGGGGGGGGGGTCGTCCTACTAAACTTACTAGTTAACTCATGAAATTTTGCAGGTCAGTACATTTTGATCCAACTAAGAAAATGCTGCTTTCAGAATTTTGAATTTCGGCCATTTCACGATTTACAGCCTCTCAAAATCCCCATTTTGGGCTGAAAATGGACTTTTTCGTCTATAGGGGCCACAAGGACCAAAAATAAGGCTGAAAACTGCCTTTTCCATGTGACTGATTTCCAGTTGTGTGTGTATGAATTCGTGTCGGCGTTATGTGTGGGACTCTGTGTCGGCATCATAGATTAGAATGGAAAAACCGTGTATATAGGCACTGTGTCGATGTGTGTATGGGTTTGTGTCATGCACGTGCAGAATATAGGGGAAAGTTCTGGCGTTGATATGGTAACATGTGAAGTGTTAATTTCATTTAACTTTTTGTTATGCTATTTCCCTGAATAACTGGTTCTGATTCAAATTTTTCGATGCGATAAACTGATTTTCACTAATTCAAACTGCTTAGGTCTTAAATTTGCGAGTGTACTGCTGCGTGGCAGCACCGAACGAGCCTGCTAGTATATAATAATAATAATAATATATTATAATAAGAGCTGATAATTCAGGACCCAACTTACAAAGCCGAGATCTCAAGAATGTTGAGGTCAAAAGTTTTGTTGATCTAAGATAGGAAAGTGTTATAGGCTATAAGAGAAGTTCTGGTGACGTCATTATCACGTCACTATGACGTCATCAACTTAGCAAAATTTTTCTTGCTTTTTAGCGAAAATAGGCCATTTTCAAGCGCATTTTTCACCAAGAAGGAAAGGAGATAGCTCTCTGATTTTTCTGAATGATTTTAGCAAATTTAAAGAGCTTTCAGAAAATCATATGGATCATTGGGCTATCTCGATTTTCATCGAGATATACTCGATTTTTCTAAGGTACGGTGAAAAATCGATTTCAAATTATAGGACAAAACTTAAACGAGTGAGATGTCAAGAACTGCGACTTATCTTGAGCTGAGACCGGTCAAACTATGTTGTACTAAGACGGAATTGTGTGATAGGCTATATGGGAAGTTGGTTTGAGCCTATTTGGGTGCTGTGATGACGTCATCAAAATCGCGTAAACCACTAAAATAGCGTATTTTGCGATATAACGCTATTTTGCGCTACTTTGGACATCTCCAACTCAAAGACTTTTCATCAGATAATGTTTCACTTTGATATGCTGCTTTTATACCTTGAGATTTAGTTATAAAACGAATTTCATGGCAATCGGTCGAAAAATGTTGTCATGAGAGGCCTTTGGATATGGAGCTGCAAAATGCTCGAAATTACGTTTACAACGAAAATTTGTTATGTATTCCTATTCTGTGATACGATGGACAACTGATAGTGGTTTCTCCATGTCCCATAGTGAATAGGCATGGGAAATATACGATGGACAAGTGAAGCACGTGAGTTCACGCGGACGTTTTGTAGAAATTAGGGGGTTCGAAGAAATTGATATTTATACGGGATTTTCGACTTGATTACGTTGAAATGAGTTCAAATACGACTAATGCACATGAAATTAGATCCAGTTGCTATATTTTAGCACGTAAGTTCACGTGGACGATTTGTAGAAATTTGGGTATTTAAAGGGATTTATATTTATACGTGATTTTCGACTTGATTACATTGAAACAAGTTCGATTACGATCAATGCATGTGAAATTGAAGCCGGATGCTGTATTTCGGCACATGAGTTCACGTCGATGAGGTGTAGAAATAAAGAAATATGTCAATTTCATTAATTCCAAGTTAGAATAACGTTGTATCGGACTGCGTGAAGTTTAGTTACGTTGGTTTCAACTGACAAAATGGATTGACCTCACCCAACTAGCAGGAGGTCACTACGACAACCGTCCAACGGTTTTGGAGGTCCTAATAATAATAATCTATATTAATAATTTCAAAGTGTTCGTGCATCTGTCTGTCTGTCTGTTTGGCTGTCTTTGTAATGACTATTTAAGAAGTGCATTTCATTTTTTTGATCGGTTTTTTCGGGAAAATCTTCACCCAATTTAGGTAATTGTTATTATTAAAGGGAAATTTGAATTGGACTATCCGTTAATTAGTTATTCACATAATTAATTCGATACGTTTACTAATGCTTGGTATTATCCCGTAGTAGAGGAGTAGAGGCATTAGGTTTCATCCGGTAATACTCTTCAGTCTCAAATAGACGGGGGGGAGACGATTGCAGTTTTTTGGATTTTTACTACGGTGGGGGACAGTTATTTAACACCCTCCCCGTTAAAAGAAATTTGAAAATTTTGAAAAAAATATACAAATAAATCAAAAGAAAATTCATACTGTATCTTTTGTTGGAATTTTACAGTTATCAAGCAGAAATCTGAAAGCTTTGACAACAGTTTTCCCAGAATCATGCCCTTTTTGTCAGATTTATGTTGATGATGACTTTTATTAGCAAACCATTGAGTCCCGACATTCTCACAGCTTTCTTATTGCGAACCATTCGATAAAAATTCACCCCCCCCCCTCTTATTTGAAAGCCCCCCTTTTTACGACATTTTTGAAAAACTTGCACAGGGGGACAGTTATTGCAGCCCCCCCCCCCCGTCTATTTGAGACTGAAGAGTAGCTGTAATCAGATAGAGGTGATTGAATTACATATGTAGCAGAGGCGCTAGTGGTAGAAATTATGATGTGTACTTATTATGATTATTTTCACAAAATGATCATAATTAGTACGCATCATAAATTCTACACATCATAAATTCTACAGATCATAATTTGTACTTTCTCAAAATGCGACCATTATTATATTTAGACTTTTAGAAAACATGTTGAAACAACCAGGATGAACATGTTGCCCAAAAATTATGCTTGGCTCCAAGGCCCTTTTCACATTTTTGTAATACAACTTCAATCAGCAAATTTTCAAAATCAAAGGCTGCCGTGCTATCATACAGGGTGCGCCAAAAGTCTTGACCCCTTTTACTTTTTTGATCATTCGAAAAATACAGCAGATATTTCGATTCTGTAAAAAGTTTAGTTAAATATAACCAAAGAACGGCGGAACCACACGAGTTCCCATAGCAACCGACCTAAAAATTGAAGATTTTTTTGCTTTTTTGACATTTAGATCTAGGCCACATTTTCTGTTTTGATTACTCATCATACAGGATAGATATTTCGATTCTGTGAAAATTTTCAGTGATCATAACCAGTCAACGCTGAATTCTGAGATTTTCAGATTGCCATGACTTTCATAGAATCGAAATATCTATCCTGTATGATGACCAATCAAGACAGTAAATTTGGTCCAGATTTATAAGTCAAAAATGCCAAAAATATTCAATTTTCAGGTCGGTTGCTATGGGAACTCGTGTGGTTGCTATGGACGTCCTAACAACCTAAAAATCTCAGAATCCGCCATTCTTTGGTTATATTGAAAGAAACTTTTTACAGAATCGAAATATCTTATGTATTTTTCGAATGATCAAAAAAGTAAAAGGGGTCAAGACTTTTGGCGCACCCTGTATCATGGATTTGCCATAGATTACGGAGTTTCACTAAACTAAGTCGGTACCAATTATAAAGGCCCTAACCTCCAAATAAGCTACCTTTCTGCCAGACCTTATCAAAGACCAAATTTAAATTTGATGCAAAATAAAAACACCGACAGCATCGATCGATAAACAATATTATGTGAATGTGAGCATGATATTCACATAACATTAAGTTCCCAATCACCATGATGTTGAAAGTTAGCGCAATTATGGATGTATTATATCATGCTTAAAGAAATTATTTTGTCAGAAAATAGCCGGCATCAAGGCTTATTTTATGATTTTTGATCAAATTTCGGAGGATTCTGGACAATTTTGGTTCAAAGAGCCGGGTAAAATGGTTCAAAAATAATGAAATTTCATTTCACTGGTTGTTCGCCAAAAAGGTTTGTTTTTATCTCAAAATTTTTTCATCATAATTAGTACCGATCATAATTTCATTCGTCATAATAAGTACACATCATAATTTCTACCACTAACCCCTATGTTCCATGGCCATATTTTCACCCATATATATCAGTGAGATTTATTTTCTGATATTTTTTACCCATATTTTTACGATTTTACTGATATAATTCGGTCGAAAACCCTCTTGTTCCATGGCCAAATAATTCACTAAAATAATATGCCCATATTTTTTCTGAAAAATATATTTTTCAGCCCGACCTGTTCCATGCCCATATAATTTTGCGGCGCGCAAATCAAATTTTCAGTTACGTAATCAAATCACAGCTTGTCCAAATATTGAAACATGACAGGCAACTGAAGATTGATATATAAACCAATTAAGATGGTGTACTCACATATTCAAATATCCCTAATTATCCGTATGAAATTACCGTGTGTTTGTCCAACCAGACGTTTGTGCAATCAGATGTTTGTGCAATCAGATCTAATTAGCATGGCGGTGCAACTCACCCAACCAAGAAAAACAAGAGTAGGTGGACTTTGATATACTATCCGTTTATATACTATCATTTAAGATCATTGAATATACTGTATAAACCCATTTCCATGCTTTCGGTTCACGTTTGTGTCTATCAGAAATTTAGGTCTATTAACCTATTAGTAGATCCCTCTTTTAAAAACTAGGGATATTCAACATTTAAATTTCAACTATTTAGCCATTCAAGTTAATTACGCTCGAAAAGTCACTTCAGTTGTTGAATTTTGAACGTATTGGTACATTTTTTATCATAATATAGTGATATGATGCTTTGATGCCGCCCCCCTGCATCACAAGTTCCCCAAAATCGCTTGTTCCCTATCAGTAATTTAGGTCGATTACTATTAGTATATACTATAAGATTATATTTTAAAACCCACCAAGAAAAACCAGAGTAGGTTTACTTTGATATTCTATCCGTTGATTTACATTATTTCAATCAAGATCATTGAATATTTTGTATTATGTATGGACCCAGTCTAATGCTTTCGGTTCACGTTTGTTTCTATCACTCTATCAGTTATTTAGGTCTATAAACATTTGACGATCCCTCTTTAAAAAAACTAGAGACATTCAAACATTTGAATTTCAACGATTTTGCCATTCAATTTGATGACTCTTGAAAAGTCACTTCAGTTGTTGGATTTTGAACGTATTGGTATAATTTATATATTATGATGCTTTGCATGACCCTTGAATCTTGATCAACATTTCACTGTCAGTGTCCCCCTGATCACCATGGCTCCTTGATCCTCATGGCCCCCTGATCCACATGCTCTCTGATTCGAATACTCTCTGATCAAAATGTCCCCCTTTCATCAACATGTCCCTTGATTTCTGAATCGCATGACCCCCTCATCCACATGTTCCCCTGATTTCTGAATCTCATGTCCCCCTCATCCACATGTCCCCTGATTTCTGAATCGTATGTCCCCCTCATCCACATGTCCCCTGATTTCTGAATCGCATGTCCCCCTTTCATCCACATGTCCCCTTGATTTCTGAATCGCATGTCCACCTCATCAACATGTCCCTTGATTTCTGAATCGCATGTCCCCCTCATCCACATGTTCCCCTGATTTCTGAATCGCATGTCCCCCTCATCCACATGTCCCTTGATTTCAGAATCGTATGTCCCCCTCATCCACACGTCCCCCTGATTTCTGAATCGTATGTCCACCTCATCCACATGTCCCTTGATTTCTGAATCGCATGTCCACCTCATCAACACGTCCCCCTGATTTCTGAATCGTATGTCCCCCTCATCCACATGTCCCTTGATTTCTGAATCGCATGACCCCCTCATCCACATGTTCCCTTGATTTCTGAATCGCATGTCCACCTCATCCACATGTCCCTTGATTTCTGAATCGCATGTCCACCTCATCAACATGTCCCCCTGATTTCTGAATCGCATGTCCCCCTCATCCAAATGTTCCCCTGATTTCAGAATCGTATGTCCCTCTCATCAACACGTCCCCCTGATTTCTTGCCCCGAGCAAAATATGCAGAACTTGCTTGCACCTGTACAGTACATAATCTACTTATGGCCACTTATTCGTGTTGTTCTTCAATTTCAGCAGACGTAGTCTTATAAGTCAGCTAGAAAACCATGAATCGAAGGCGATCGATTCTACTCTTGGCTATTGTGTCAATGATGGGTGCTGGCGCTCATCTTGCAACACGGAACTTTGCCCGGATGTACCGAAATCCACCGAGGTATGTCTATCAATAGCGCATATTACCATTGACGTTTTAGCCATCATAGTCTCTATTTGATCAAATAACAATTATATTTAACCTCTGAAAGGTCATGCATAATGGATTTAATTATAATTGAACAATTATTCACTTTTTAACTTCTAGGCAAAACTCAAAGCTTTCGTTTTCAAATCCCTTATAACTTTATAAGCGTTGTTGAAGCACGGATATGTTGTCGTCAGTCCGCATATTATATTGTTGGATTATTAAGATTGGACTTTTAGTTTTTGACGCTGTTATCGACTGACTACTCATTGACCATTCTCGGGTTTTCAGATTTTGGGTGAGGCGATATCTTCGAGGCAGAGCGATGTATGGTGCAATGAACAATCAGTTCAAAGTTTTGTTCAGACAATCTGAATCAGAGTTCAAGTCTTTCATGAGGTTGAGTAAAAGTCAATTTTTTGAAGTTCTTGGCATGATCGAGGATGATATCAACACTGACAAATCGACTTCTAGAGACGGAATTTCTGCCAAAGAGAAGTTAATGGTTACCTTGCGGTTCTTAGCTGGAGGGGAGAGTCATACAACTCTAAGTCTTTACTTTATGATTGGGCGTTCTACTATTTCCAAGTTCATTCCCAAGGTTTTGAGGGCAATTATACACCGTTTAGGTCCCCTGTATGCCAAAATCCCCACAGAAGAAGAGGAGTGGCGAAATATCGAGAGAAGGTTTGCCAATCGCTGGGATTACCCTAATGCAGTCGGTGCCATAGATGGCAAACACGTTCAAATGATGAAACCAAGAACCTCTGGCTCAACCTACTTCAATTACAAACAATCTTTCTCTATTAATCTAATGGCAGTTGTGGATGCTGATTACAGGTTTCTGGCCTATGACATTGGGTCACCCGGTAGAATGTCTGACTCAGGTATATGGAATCGATCAGACCTGAGGCACCTCTTCGAACCTTCCGTGGATAGCAATCCTCTGAACATACCACCTCCACAGGTTTTAGTAAGCCCTCTAAATGAAGTTGATTCTCGTATGAAACCTGTGCACCACCACCTAATCGGGGATGATGGGTTTGGTCTAAGTCGACACTTAATGAAGCCTTATGGTGGACAAGGCCTTTTGAATACCATGGAAATCTTCAACTACCGTCTTTCTAGAGCAAGGCAATGTGTTGAAGTTGCTTTTGGAATTCTAGTCAACCGATTTCGTTGTCTGATGAATCGAGTGCATTGTATCCCAAGGAATGCTAGATTGATAGTTGAAGCATCCGTCATCCTCCATAATTATCTGCTACACAAGAAGCCCCTCACCCAAAGAGAAGCTGTCAACGCCAAAGATATTTGGTATCAGAAACTGGATAACATCCCTCATAGAAACTACAGACAGCCCTCCGAAACTGCAACTGAGATGAGAGATTTCATGAGAGAGTATTTCGTATCAGAATATGAGATTGATAGCCAGTACCATGCTATCTGATAAGATCACTGGGGAATGGTGCTATATGATAAGACTGGACTACCATTAGCTATCTGATAAGTGATAAGACTGTTGTAGATGATTAGGAATTGTTCACATAACATTACGTATCATCTAGGGGAGGTGGTGTTTTCAAATAATACGTTTGATTACGGGGACTGGGGAGGGGAAGGTTTTTTGTGTGTCCAATTTTCGACACAAGTTTTGAAATTATCGCCCCAAATTCTCTATATTTTTGGCAAAATATCAAGAAAACCTACTCAAAATTATAGTCAGCAACATTTTTCAAACCCTCTCGCAATATCTTCAGGAGGGTTGGGTGGTTGGGCTTTGATTTCGTTTGATTGTGAGGGGAGGGGGTTGAAAATGGTCATGAATTGATCACATAATACGAGAACAATCCCTTATGATAAGACTGAGGTATCTAATTGTTATTCATCCCTCACCTTCATACTTTTACTATGGATTTTAGAGATTTATTATATATAAAGATATACAGTAACTACCTGGCACTGGTATTCTACCTAAATATGGCAGGCATGAAATTTACTTGATTTCAATAGTGTTTGATCTGAAGACCAATGCTCCGCGGATTTCAAAAGTGCCAGGCTAGTTACGTGACACAAACTTGGAACCTATCTGGTAGTGTTACATATATATCTTAAGTACTGATGATATCTTAATTCTCAGTGTACGTGGGGTCGCCGAAAACTACATATGCTACATTTGCGACCGATTTACTATATACCTATCAATACATTGCATTATTTCTGTAATTTGACTGTAAAAAACTATTTGTGACCAGCAACCAAAGATTAATGGGAAAAGCCCGGAACAGTTCGATTCTGTGGAGTTTCATCATAAGTGCTTTGGAACGGTGGGAGTAAAATTTAACTTTATAACCATGTTATTTACTCGTTTTGAGTAAATAAATCAAGATATTGTTGCTTGACGTTTATGCTACTTATATCATTATGATTGTATGCAGTGATATGCTTAAAGTCTGATGTTGCTCTATTTGACTAATTCACCAAATGACCAGACCAACAAGCTCATCATTATACGCACTAGCATCTAGATAAGGTGCTATCTCTTGATCAAGCAAGATGGTAATGGAAGACTGTCGTGTTGAACAACTCTGTAAGGCTGTTGAGGAACAACCTATCCTCTGGGACCCGACAAGTAAGATATTTTGGAATAAAGAAATGAGTCGATGATTCAACTGAGAAACTCAGTTGAATGATGGAAACATTTTGAATTTGTTTGTTCTGAAAACCCCGTCGTTCCTCGCATAATTCTTTTTTTCAGCATGTTGACTTCAAAACTGAGTATCGAAACTTGAAATTTGTGAATATTTTTCAATATAAATCAATATAGAGACTGAAATACCCTTTTTGGTGAATTACATTGATGATTTTTCAGGAGAAGATTTTCGTGAAAAAGACAGAGCCAAAGGGAAGAGGGCCAAGGCTGAAGTTATGGAATCACTTAAGTTGATAGATGAGCAGTACTGGGGATCTTTTGATAGTAAGTGTAGTGTGTACTATAGATGTTTTATTAGACTTTTCATGATCGAGAATTTCACATGGGTACGTATTAGGCTTTCGGACGGGAAATTATAAATTTTAGCTGGCATAATGTTAAGATCATGATACCTATATTGATTTGGAATTCTCTTTCTTAAGACTTAAAAAATCATAGTGATTAGTGACCAATATGATATATAGATCATAAAAGATAACATGCCATATAATATTATTTACGGGCTGTTGGCCAATCATTCCTCAAGCTTTGTGTTTCTCACAACTTAATGTCGATTATTACTCTCAGTTGGGAAAGTCATGGCCCTTTTCAGAAAGTTTTTAGGCACTTTGACTCGATTGTAGATCTCAGTGAGCTGATCACGAGGATATCAAGTTTTTTGAAATTGGACAATGTCTTCCTTTGCCTCTGGGCGTTTTTCTGTTTCGTGACGTCACATCACGTGACATGTCACGTGATCCGCCTGCTAGTACTTTGTGCGCGCTCTGATTCCGCGCGCGCAATTGTAATTCTATGCGCGTTCGCGGATCTGAGTTGTCCGTGTCAATTCTGTGCTATCTATGGCATTGGCAAGACTTATCTTTATTGAAATTGAATAATGCCAATGGAATTTTCTGAACCAATCTATGATAGACGCAGATAGCAAATAATTTAAGAATCAGCAAGTTTTGCCATTGCCATTTTCAAGCTGATAATTGCGATAACTTGGAAAATGGAAGCTTAAGTTTATACATTGAGAGCCGGGGAGTACATTAGTACTATACAGGGTTAAAATTGTACATCCCAATCAGGAGGCAGGGTGCATGTGACTGCTGAGTGTCCCCAGTCAGATCACATGACAAAGCAGAGGACACTCTTCCTCAACCAATGACCGAGCAGAACAAGGTTCTCGTGACTGATAGAGGAGGAAGCAAGCATTATCTCTTTGACCATGAAGAAATCCAGTTAACAGTGACCTAGTTTGTTATATTTTAACGAGTAGGCCCTCTACCTAATTCTGTTTCATCGTTCGGCAGTCTTGAAGCTTATTCCGATCCCGAGATCTGTGAAATGTGAAACACTAAAAATCCGTTTTATTGTTTTGTTCTTTTTTAATCATGAGTACGGAAGTATCAGTCATGAACTTGTAGGGATTATGTCTGGCGTTGCCAGACTCCCTTGGTCTGATAAAGTCGGACAAAGCGGATTCAAAACGACGGAATGTCGCTCGGAATCATGGGAATCGAGGTCTAATCCCATAGTCAGGGATTAGACCTGTACTTCTGTTGTCCGAGATTGCAAATTCGTACTCTTCTGATTTAGATGATTGGGAAACGGCCAAGATAACGGTATGAAAGTTCCTCAGGATTGTGAACCGTCGCTCAAATCTGGGCACCATGAAATTTTCTGATACCAATCTACTAATCTACGATAGACGCAGATAACGGATGATTTTAGAATCAGCAAGTCTTGCCAGTGCCATCTTCAAGCTGATAATTGCGATAACTTGGAAAATGGAAGCTTAAGTTTATACATTGAGAGCCAAGAAATACATTAGTACTATACAAGGTTAAAATTGTACATCCCAATCAGGAGTCGAGTGTCCCCAGTCACATTTCATCAAGGGACACTCTCCCTCAACAATGATCGAGCAGAACAAGGTTCACGTGACTGATAGAGCTTCATCTCTGGGGCCAGTATCTCTTTGACCATCTCGGAACCGACATTTCATCTCAGCTGCGACATTTCATCTCCGACACTTCTTCTCAAAGTACGAAATTTCATCTCGTACTGTTTATCGATTGTATCTTAAAAGTACGACGTTTGATCTCAGGGTGGACGTTTCATCGACACTTCATCTCTCAACTTGATTGTACGACATTTCATCTCAGTGTACGACCATCTTCATCTCAGACTGCGACATTTCATCTCTGGGACCCTTCATCTCAGACTGCGACATTTCATCTCACAACACTTCATCTCAGGGTACGACACACTTCATCTTAGGGTACGACATCATCTCAGGGTACAACATTTCGGTCTCTGGATACGACACTTCACCTCAGACTGCGACATTTCATCTCTCGGTAAGACACTTCATCTCAAGGAACGACACTTCATCTCAGGGTATGGCACTTCACCTCAGACTGCGACATTTCATCTCTCGGTGCGACACTTCATCTCAAGGAACGACACTTCATCTCAGGCTACGACACTTCATCTCTGGGTAGAACACTCAAAGTACGACACTTCGTCTCTGGGGATGCCACCTCTTATCAGAGTAGGAAACTTGATCTCAGGGTACGACCCTTCATCTCAGACTGCGACTTTTCGTCTCTGGGTACGACACTTCATCTCAGGGGACGACAGGGAAAATGGAAGCTTAAGTTTATACATTGAGAGCCAAGAAATACATTAGTACTATACAAGGTTAAAATTGTACATCCCAATCAGGAGTCGAGTGTCCCCAGTCAGATCACATGACAAAGCAAGGGACACTCTCCCTCAACCAATGATCGAGCAGAACAAGGTTCACGTGACTGATAGAGAAGGAGGAGGAAGCAAGCAGTATCTCTTTGACCATGAAAAGATCGGGGAACCGACATTTCATCTCGCGACACTTCATCTCACGACATTTCATCTCCGACACTACTCAAAGTACGAAATTTCATCTCGTACTGTTTATCGATTGTATCTTAAAGTACGACGTTTGATCTCCAGGGTGCGACGTCTCATCTCAAAGGGTACGACAATTCATCTCTTACTGGAACTTGATTGTACTGTAAAGTACGACATTTGATCTCGAGATTGCGAGGTTTCATCTCCAACTCCAAGGCTACGACTCTGGGGATGACACCTTTTATTAGGGTAGGAAACTTGATCTCAGGGTACGACACTTCATCTCAGGGTACAACAATTCATGTCCGGGTACGACACTTCGTCTCAGACTACGACATTTCATCTCAGACTGCGACATTTCATCTCTGGATAAGGCACTTCATCTCAGACAGCGACACTTCATCTCAATGAAAGACACTTCATCTCAATGAAAGACACTTCATCTCAGGATACGACACTTCATCTCAGGGTACGACACTTCAACTCAGGGTACGACACCTCATCTCATGGAAGTGGAACGACACTTCATCTTAGACTGCGACATTTCATCTCTCGATACGACACATCCTCTATCGTCACGTTTCTTCATCTCAGACTGCGACACTTCATCTCTGGGTACGACATTTCACCTCTGGATACGCCACTTCATCTCAGGGTACAATACTTCATCTCAAGGTACGCATCTCATCTCTGGGTACGACACTTCATCTCAGACGACGAAATTTCATCTCAGGGTACGACACTTCATCTCTGACTGCGAGTGTTCTTCATCACTTCATCTCTGAGTACGACACTTCATCTCTGGTGCCAATTCATTTCAGGGTACAGCACTTCATATCAGACTGCGACACTTCTCTCTGGCGGGTATGATACTTCATCTTTGACTGCGACACATCTCAGGGTACTTCCCAGAGATGAAGTGTTGCACAGATGAAGTGTCGTACCTAGAGATGAAACGTGTCCCAGTCTGAGATGAAGTGTCGTCTGAGATGAAGATGTCACCCTGAGATGAAGTTTCGTAGAGATAATGAAGTTGTCGTACCCAGAGATGAAGTGTCTTACCCTGAGATGAAGTGTCGTACCTGAGATGAAGATGTCGTTGTGAGATGAAGATTCGTCGTACAGAGATGAAATGTCGTAGTCTGAGATGAAGTGTCGTACCCCGAGATGAAGTGTCAACCTGAGAGATGAAATGAAGTGTCGCAGTCTGAGATGAACCCTGAAGGGTCGTACAATGAGATGAAGTGTCGTACCTAGAGATGAAATGTCACAGTCTGAGATGAAGTCTGAGATGAAGTGTCGCAATCTGAGATGTAGTGTCGTACCCTGAGATGAAATCTCGCAGTCTGAGATGAAGTGTCGTATCCAGAGATGAAGTGTTGTACCCTGAGATGAAGTGTCGTACCCTGAGATGAATGTCGTACCCTGAGATCCTACCCTGATAAAAGGTGTCATCCCCAGAGATGAATCCTCGCAATCTCGAGATCAAATGTCGTACTTTACAGTACAATCAAGTTCCAGTAAGAGATGAATTGTCGTACCCTTTGAGATGAGACGTCGCACCCTGGAGATCAAACGTCGTACTTTAAGATACAATCGATAAACAGTACGAGATGAAATTTTGTACTTTAAAAAGAAGTGTCGGAGATTAAATGTCGTGAGATGAAGTGTCGCGAGATGAAATGTCGGTTCCGTGATCTTTTCATGGTCGAAAAGATACTGCTTGCTTCCTCCTCCTTCTCTATCAGTCACGTGAACCTTGTTCTGCTCGATCATTGGTTGAGGGAGAGTGTCCCTTGCTTTGTCATGTGATCTGACTGGGGACACTCGACTCCTGATTGGGATGTACAATTTTAACCTTGTATAGTACAAATGTATTTCTTGGCTCTCAATGTATAAACTTAAGCTTCCATTTTCCAAGTAATCGCAATTATCAGCTTGAAAATGGCACTGGCATTGGCAAGACTTGCTGATTCTAAAATCATCTGTTATCTGCGTCTATCGTAGATTAGTAGATTGGTATCAGAAAATTTCATGGTGCCCAGATTTGAGCGATGGTTCACAATCCTGAGGAACTTTCATACCGTTATCTTGACCGTTTCCCAATCATCTAAATCAGAAGAATACGAATTCGCAATCTCGGACAACAGAAGTACAGGTCTAATCCCTGACTATGGGATTAGACCTGTTACTGAAGGCTCAGTCCGGTGAGGGACCGTGCCTTAAGTAGTTGCAGAATCGTCGCATACTCTCTTAGGTTCCAGGCGACCAGTCCTGTGGGCGTAGCTGACGATCCTGTTGAGTTTGAACCTGTCCACGATGTCGGTACCTGCACAGTAGTAGGTGTCGAAATACTCGGCCCTAATACTGCCTAGGGAGGGGCATTTCTCCAGGAAGTGCGATACCGTTTCATCTTCGCTTTCGCAAAGGGACAGGTTGCAGGGGACAGCGGGGTTCAGTTTCTTGAGGTGGTAGTTTAGGACTGTGTGACCTGTCAGGAGTTGAGTAGCCACTCTCAGATCCTTCCTATCCATACTGGATAGCTCCTTTGCAAATTTGTCCCTCCACATCATGTTGAACATTCTGGGAGGATCAGCTTTGTAGGAGCTTATCCAGTCCTCTTTGGTCTTCCTCCTCATTGCCGCGAAACATACCCCACGCGGTATGGGGAGTAAGACCCTGGATGCACTGTCGTTTGAGTTGGTCGCCCCAGCTTTTGCTGTTTGGTCGGCCAGCTCGTTCCCCTCGTACCCACTGTGAGCTGGAATCCAACTGAGTGTGACCTCGTTGGTGATTCCAAGTGAGTTGATGGAGTTTGATGCCCGAAGAGGCTCCTTGCTCTTGATAATCGTAGCATTTATCGCCTGAATAGCCGATTTGCTATCACAATTTATCAAGATTTTGGTGTTACTCAGTGCGTGTTCCTGCAGTATCTCCGCCGTTTTAGCAACAGCAAAGACTTCTGCTTGGAACACCGTACTGTGTAGCCCAAGATGGAAGGATTCGCAGTGGTCCAGGTGGCTCCGGGATGGTCCACCTTTGATCACTACTCCTGCTCCCGTGTGGTCGTTGATTTTAGAACCGTCCGTATAGCACACGACATCAAAGTCCTCACCCTTCGGCTCCTTGTACTCCTCCCGAGACGGGACTAGCACAGTGAACCGTTGGTTTATACTGAGAATCGGTTTCATCGGATCTTGTTCTTTGGAAGTTAAATCCTTGGGCAGGGCCCTGATAAACTTCTCGTTCTCACTGATGTGGCTGGTGATGCGCGCTGAAGGCTTTCCAGGCGGAGGGAAGCACCAATGACCTTGGCACTTCAGACGCATGGTTTCCTTCGCAGCGACCTCCCTAGTCCACAGCGTGATTGGGGTAATCCCCGTGACGACATCCAGCGCTGTGGTTGGGGTCGAAGGTAAGGCTCCCGTAATGAGTACGTTTGCCAACCTCTGAACTCCCTTTAGCAGCTGCTGGTTGTGCGTTTTTTGTGTGCCAGCGATCCATATCGTCGAACCATACGTGAGTATTGGTCGAACCGTAACCTCGTAAATCCAGCGCATGGTGATCGGTTTCAGGCCCCAGGTGGGACCAACCGCTTTCCTGCACTGCATTAGGATAGATTTGGCTTTCTTGCACACAGTTTCGATGTGATTATTCCACGTCAGCTTTGAGTCTAGGGTGATTCCTAGAAACTTAGTGGAAGTTCTCACTTCGATTTCGACGTCGTCTACTTTCAGAGGCTTACTGAATGACCAGTTCCTCCTATTCGTAAACATGACGCAGTGGGTCTTCAGCTGAGATAGCTTTAGACCATTTGCCCTACACCACTGGTTGATACTGTTTAGGCTTCTTTGGGTTACCTCCCGAAGGGTATCCGAGTCAAAACCTTGGCGGTAGTTACCAGTTGGTTTGGGCGCAGTTACTACTGAGACCAGGGATATATCGTCGGCAAACCCCTGGAGGTCGCACGGGATTTTGTCGCTGGTGAACTCAAGTAGATCGTTTATTACAAGAGTACAAGGTTCCATAGGAATGGGGATAGAATCCCCCCCTGCGGGCATCCTCGTAAAATGGATATGACCTTCTCCTTGCCCTGCAGCTCCACCGTGGTGCGCCTAGACCGAATCATTGACATGATCCATCTATTCACGCCTGCCGAGCTACAGTTCTTGGTTTAGAGAGCAAGTTAAAACGTTTAAATGATACGATAAACTTTAAATCAGGAGCTTTCGAAAATCATGTGATTATCGTCGTCAGCTGAAGATGGAAGGTGAGAGGATGCTTATAAATGAAATGAGTGGTGTCAGGGAGTGGGGGATGGGTGGTGGGTGTGAGTGATCAGGTGACGGGATAATCAAATAACATAAACAAGAAAAGTGGTGTCAGTAGTTAGGGAAGAGGATTCCTGAGTCAGTACGTCTGAAGGTTGAGGAGATCTTGGGGAGAATGGGGTTCCACAGGGTGCTGCACTTTGGAGCGCTGTCTGTTCTGTTCATAGATGGTTTCCTAGTGGCTATGGCAGCCTGTTCTGTCAGGTCTAGGTGGGAGCGGGAGGGGAGAGACTTGAGGATGTGGATGTCTTGGTTAGGGCCTTATCAATTGAGTCGAACGACACATTGTCGAACGCTCCTTCTATGTCAAGGAAAGTCCCGAGCGCCATCCCTTTGTTGAGGATGGCCATCTCGAGTTTCCTGACTAGCTTATGGATCGCAGCTGTTGTCGAGCCTCGAACCAAATTGTTTCTTGCTTAGGCGCTCATAAACTCTCAGGTCTGCTTCCATGTGCCACAATATCACCCTCTCCATCCATTTCAGAATGACGGGTGACAGAGTGATTGTCCTAAAGGATTTAGGATTGGTATAATCATCCTTCCCAGGTTTCGGGAGAAAGATACTGCTTGCTTCCTCCTCCTTCTCTATCAGTCACGTGAACCTTGTTCTGCTCGATCATTGGTTGAGGGAGAGTGTCCCTTGCTTTGTCATGTGATCTGACTGGGGACACTCGACTCCTGATTGGGATGTACAATTTTAACCTTGTATAGTACTAATGTATTTCTTGGCTCTCAATGTATAAACTTAAGCTTCCATTTTCCAAGTTATCGCAATTATCAGCTTGAAGATGGCACAGGGCACTGGCAAGACTTGCTGATTCTAAAATCATCTGTTATCTGCGTCTATCGTAGATTAGTAGATTGGTATCAGAAAATTTCATGGTGCCCAGATTTGAGCGACGGTTCACAATCCTGAGGAACTTTCATACCGTTTTCTTGGCCGTTTCCCAATCATCTAAATCAGAAGAGTACGAATTTGCAATCTCGGACAACAGAAGTACAGGTCTAATCCCTGACTATGGGATTAGACCTCGATTCCCATGATTCCGAGCGACATTCCGTCGTTTTGAATCCGCTTTGTCCGACTTTATCACACCAAGGGAGTCTGGCAACGCCAGACATAATCCCTACAAGTTCATGACTGATACTTCCGTACTCATGATTAAAAAAGAACAAAACAATAAAACGGATTTTTTAGTGTTTCACATTTCACAGATCTCGGGATCGGAATAAGCTTCAAGACTGCCGAACGATGAAATAGAATTAGGTAGAGGGCCTACACGTTAAATTATAACAACTAGATCACTGTTAACTGGATTTCTTCATGGTCAAAGAGATACTGCTTGCTTCCTCCTCTATCAGTAACGAGAACCTTGTTCTGCTCGGTCATTGGTTGAGGGAGAGTGTCCTCTGCTTTGTTATGTGATCTGACTGGGGACACTCAGCAGTCACGTGCACCCTGCCTCCTGATTGGGATGTACAATTTTAACCCTGTATAGTACTAATGTACTCCCCAGCTCTCAATGTATAACTATAAACTTAAGCTTCCATTTTCCAAGTAATCGCAATTATCAGCCTGAAAATGGCAATGGCAAAACTTGCTGATTCTTAAATTATTTGCTATCTGCGTCTATCATAGATTGGTTCAGAAAATTTCATTATTCAATTTCAATAAAGATATGTCTTGCCAATGCCATAGATAGCACATGGAATTGACACAGACAACTTAGATCCGCGAACGCGCATAGAATTACAATTGCGCGCGCGGAATCAGAGCGCGCACAAAGTACTAGCAGGCGGATCACGTGACAGGTCACGTGATGTGACGTCACGAAACAGAAAAACGCCCAGAGGCAAAGGAAGACATTGTCCAATTTCAAAAAACTTGATATCCTCGTGATCAGCTCACTGAGATCTACAATCGAGTCAAAGTGCCTAAAAAACTTTGAAAAAAGGGCGCACCCTACTGATCGTTACTGAAAAAATTTGGAGGTAAAATGGTAAATTGAGCGATCCGTCGAGGCCAGTATCACGCCAGTATCGCGCCAGTATCAGGCCAGTACCACGCCAGTATCACGCCAGTATCGCGCCAGTATCAGGCCTACCTCACGCCGTTATCGCGCCAGTACCACGCCAGTAGCGCGCCAGTATCACGCCAGTATCGCGCCAGTATCACGCCAGTAGCACGCCAGTAGCGCGCCAGTAGCACGCCAGTATCTCGCCAGTAGCGTGATACTGGCGTGATACTACTGGCGTGATACTGGCGTGATACTGGCGCGATACTGGCGCGATAACGGCGTGAGGTAGGCCTGATACTGGCGCGATACTGGCGTGGTACTGGCGTGGTACTGGCCTGATACTGGCGCGATACTGGCGTGATACTGGCCTCGACGGATCGCTCAACTTACCGGTAAAATCAATGAATTTTATTGGCTACCCACCATGTAAATAATGGTAAATAATAAACATAATAGGATATACATATATTATATACGTCCAAAAAGGTACTTGACCAGGTAGATATCCTGGATGAAAGTGCTACAGAGGAAGACTCGGAGGAATCTGAGGTCACGGAAATTGGTGATAAGTCACTAGACAGCGCTGCTACTGACCTCGACAGGATACGTGAGCTGGATGAAGATAGGGTTATCAAGAAGCTAAAACTGGCAGCTAAAGAGTGGAAGAACTCCCATGGAGGTAAGTTGGCTAAATTCTTGTCTTGCTGATTTTAGTACAAATCAATCAAGGGAAGCCAATTTATACACTAATTGACACGAGGTGTCTGCCGAGTGCAATATGTTCATAATATTAGATACACATTGTACCTATACTAGTACCTACCTGGCTTTGTATCATTGTACCGTGACCAGTGGTATTCTACTTTTAGTTGTACAGTACAGCATTGATTTATAATTAAGTGGTAAAAACAATGAAGTAATTAGTCACCATTAGCCACCATTGCTATATTTCTCATTAAGTACTTAAGTATAGCAATCATTAACTGTTGATCTATTTCAGCAGATATTGAGAAGACTCCTACAACGAGCCTCAAAAATGGCAATAAATCCCAATTCACCAGAGATCGAGAAGCTATGAAAGAACAGAATAAGCAAATCGGTATGTACCTACTTATTTCTCTATTTCTTTTAGTTGTTCAATTAGATCTATTTACTTTTTTGTGACGAAATCGTTTGTATCCCGGTATACTGATTAAATGAATCACCAGAGAAAAAAAACAGATTTTCAATGATTTGAACACAAGCTACAAAGTTTTTGTTGTCTTTACTCCTGTAATGGCTCTAAACCTACAATGATAAACAGGCGTGTAACTGCGGGCATTGTAAATTAAGAACAGTTTAAAGCTAAAGCTATTTTGATTTTCCAATTTCAGTCGAGGGATTTAACAAAGTAACCAGTGCCGTTACTGCTCTTGCTGACCAACCTAATTCTCCAACATCTCAACCCCAATCTGTTGTTTCACAAGTGGACCAGTTTTCTGCATTTGGGGAAATGATTGCGCACAGACTTCGTACAATGGACGCAGATGAATCGCTAGCAGCAATGTCAGAGATTTCTGCTGTCATATTCAGGAAGAGGAGTTCCTTTTTTACTTTGTAGAGGTTTAGTAACGAGTAAAAAGTACAAACTGACATATTGCGCACGAATGGCCGAAGGCCTGAGTGTGTAATATCACATTAATGCCAAGGCTGAAGGCTGAGGTTTTAATTGAAAGGTTTGTATTATTACAAATTATTAGATTCAATTGTGCACCGACATTATTTATTATACGTTAAAACCGGGTAGAATTACCAGAGTCCTTTTCATGTTCAAGGAAATATCTAGTGCAATTTTGATACGAATCTAGAACTGGCAAGTGGCACTACAGTGTGAACGTGTAAACCATTGCACCTTGTTCCGAAGTGAATGATAATAAACTTTGATCGTTCTTTGATAGGTACTTTAATGGGCGGTAGTAGATACTTCATATCCCTGTCCTAACCCTTATCTCAATCCTTAGCCTATCCTAACCCAAACCAAACCTTAGCTCGAAGCTCAAATACCTATTAGATTTGCAGAGACAAAGTGTCGTGAGATAAATTGTCCATTCACCACTAGGTCGTAATAAATCATTGTAAACGACACAACAATGCATTATTTAAGTATATAGTGTTTGGAAATGCACTCAGCACTGCCTAAACATGATGAGTTGGTGCATAATGTATTTCTGACTACTGTTTTTTTAATGGGGACTGGATTTGAGTTATTATACCGTAGACGCTATCTTGATAAACCTAATATTTTTGGCGAATTTCCACTGCAGGAGCCCATTTAAGTTTCTAGTGACATGTTTCATATAAAGATGTATGGTAGTAGGTACCTATTTCTTTTTTAATCTAAATATGTGTTTGCATATGATACAGGTTCTTCAATTTAACGTCTTTTTACATTGTTCCCTTTTTATATTCAGGTATGTATTTGTATATAGGTAGATACTGGCTATAGGCTCTACCAGATACCATTTACAATTTTTAAATTTTTAATCGAAAGATTGAAGTCTTTGTTTCATCTATCTTTTTAGTTTTTACATTATAACGTTGTTCATTATACTATTATAGTTGCATTGAAGTACATTATAGTTACAATGGACGTCTTTGCTTTTTACTTTAATCAATAGCGCTTTATTTTCCCCAGCTCGAGCATCAACGTAGAAACAGGAAACATTGAGTGTACTGTGTGTAATCAATCATCTAATTATCTCATCATCACACCGTGACACCCGGGTACATATCAAAATTCAATTACGCGTATCAATTGCACGCGACCTAGGCGCCCGCTACCCATATATATCAGTAAAAAAATTTAATATGTGCCGGCTGGCACATATTTTTTCGACCGAATTATATCAGTAAAATCGTAAAAATATGGGTAAAAAATATCAGAAAATAAATATCACTGATATATATGAGTGGAAATATGGCCATGGAACATAGGGGTAAGGTAGGTACTTGAGATTCGTTACATCTACAAGTACAACCCATGGTAAGATATCGGTCAAATTACCGAATGTAATATAGGTACTCCTTCATAAGAATACAGCACGGACGACTGACCAGGAGTAATTCAGTCGGAGTGTAGCGGTCAGAGGACAAAATAACGGGAGGGAAGCGGTGAGAGGAGATAATAACTGGAGTGTAGCCTTATGAGGAGAAAATAACAGCACATACTTCATAGCTTACACTGTGTCTTCTTTCACGGTTAGAACTGTGGAATCTACAACACCTCAAGTTAAAATAACGACAATATATTGTGCAGCCAAACGTTCAATGGGGTTGGAATATGTCATGTGGTAGGGAAATTAACCGGCTATTTTGTGAAAGTATCGAGGAAAAAGCGCACATTATTATTCAGAAAGGTTAAAAACTGAGAAGCTCCACAATGACTCATAAGACACGATGCCCACACACAAACACACAGTACGATGCTCTAGAACACACCAAGTAGAATGTTCTTATATTGTGAGATGTTAGATTATGCGAGTCTCGGCACAAATGAGAAATATACGATGGCTCAGGAGAACGCAGAGCTGCAAGAGAGAATGTACGTGTGTACGTGTGTGAGTGTGTGTTCAGGAATATTTGACAAGTTCTAGTTAGAGGAATGCAGTGTGCAGTACCGTACTTCATATCACAATTATTAACACAGGTTTCGTGACACGACCCTGATCGTATCGTGTACCGGTATAACACACTTCCTTTTTATTGCTCTCCTTATTTACCATGATACGACATCTGCTTTGTTCGTTGAGTCGTGATAAAGGAGAGATATGATAGATAGGAGAGCTAGGGGGATGGGAAAGAGAAGACCTGCAAGGAAGTGAGATCATCAGAGCACAGGTTACAAACGCTGTGAGGGACAGAGGCTGGGAGGTTCTAATGAGCTGGAGGCTGCTGAAGCAGTGAGAGGGGGATTAGATCATGGTAATACGGGAGGGAAGGTAAAAGGGGAAAGGACTGGATGGGATGAGGGCCGAGCAGGAAAGAAAGTCAGAGCCAGAAGAGTGCAAAGCAAAGAGGGGAAGAAGAGTGTGATAATGGGGGGACTGAAAGCAGGGTGTAGATGGGAGGAAGGGCTGAGAGAGGATAACATGGGTGGAAGGAGGGAAGGAAGGAGAGTTGAGAGAGGAGGAGAGAAGCGTTGGATCAGCAGATGAAATTCTGTGACGAGGACAGAATATCATCTGCGATGTCTCAAGAAAGATGGAGGTGAGAGAAACATCTTGACATGAGCTGTAAACACAGAGAGTTGACATGCCTTGGAGGTTACACTCCCTCCCTCTCCCTCTCTCACTTTACCTAACCCTCTCTCTCAGAGAGTAGTTTTGTGAAACCGTAGCACTGGGGAAAGCGGTGGTGATACATTAGGGAGAGCAAGAGCTATAAATAAATGCTGGCTTGGCAATTCATCAAATACACGCATCATAATAGTCATTGCATTCCTCATTATCAACAATTCCAAATATCACTCCCAGTAACATATTAGGTACACGATGCGGCCTTTAACACGGAGCGTTTAGCGAATTATAAACGTGGCATATTTTAAGGGCGTGACACGGAGGCAACTGAACTTCAGACAAATATTCTGCTTATAACTATTTTACCGGCCTCTAACTATTTTCAACCAACCCCTGCGTTTTTTGATACCGAAAACTATAGTGTTTACTTGCTGAATCATCGATTTCAGTACCACTTTCAGAAATTAGAACTAGTGCTGATCATCGGCAGAACTGTATAGTAAATATACCATGTACAAGTAATAAAAAGTACAAATAATATGAAATACAAAAAATAAAATGTAGTACATCGAACATAAGCTCACAAGAGTACGAGTAATGAAGATTGCACTCCAGTGCTGCTAAAAGTGATTGCGTTCGAATGATATTGAAGCCAGAAGTAGAGACGGGTCTTCAAAAGTTGAACAATACATGAAAATGAAGTGGATTCCATGAGAATAAACAACAACAAAAAATAATTGATTCCACATCAAACAACGGTCTCACTCACACTGGTGCCATTAGAAAAATGCTGCACACAAGAATAGGTAGCTTAATGACTTCATCAACACACCACTTCAAAACTAGATGATGACGTCACCATCAACCACCTGTTATCCGTGTGAACTCCGTGTTTTCCTACGACTCAACAAGACTTCACAGTAAGAATGCGAGTGCACTACTACAACTAATAAAATAATATCTGGTCTCCAGCTCGTCAGTATAAAAAATCATTGTTGGTTTCAATGTCAGAACTCAGATGATTATTTATTATGTAACTGAGAATAACTAAACGGGTAACGGGTATTTCATCTCACGAAACTTCATCTCACAATGTGTCAACTCTAAGCAAAGGTAAGGGTCTGGGTTTGGGTCAGTGTTCCGGCTACGGTGAGGGTTATGGTTAGAGGTCAGAGAGATGAATGTCCTGAGATGAAATGTCGTGAGCTGAAATGTCGTACACCCCAGAATTAGTAAAATTTCGTTGCTAAACTTCCTCACACTCGATCAGTTTGCAATGGAAGCTCTGCTACCCTCTGCTAATATAATATCGTATTTTGATCCCTCGATTCATATGAATTACAGTTGACACATGATCATTATCAACACAGGTAGTTGACAGTGCGTCATTATGATTGAGTACATTAGTTGGGTGCACGACATTTCATCTTAGGTCACTTCATCCCCCCTGTCCTGACCCTAACCATAACCGAAATTTGACAAATTAGCAACGAAATTTGACAACTTCTGACCCTTTGAGGAGGGTTGGATTTCATCAACTGTGGAAGATTTTCGACTGTGACTCAAACTAACGAAAATTAAAACATGTAACGGACTAATATGCTAATATTGATTGGCATGAGTCCAACTTCCTCAAATCATCAAGCATTGAAGGAAATCAGAAAAAAATCCTCGTCTTCTATGATGATTTATTTGATGTAGTCAGACGCAGCGATCACTAAAAAACGAATTTAAATAAATGCCATCACATCAGTTATTCTACGAAGCTGAATTCTTCAATCATGATATTCTGGAATTAATTTAAAACGCTTTCCGAGATCATCAATCATGACAGCAGACACTCAGACAGAAGTAGGTGAAAATCACAAATTTGGTACGTGAACAGGGCATCTGAAAAATCTTGGTGTCTGGCAAAAAGCTGGCAAAATGAAGTTCTGCCCTGTAGGGAAGGTTACAAGTAACAATACACTGTGATTACTGGCGTTACAACTTGTGGCCGCACACGTCACCTGTTCGGAATGTACACGGGTGTAATTAAAGGTCTCTAGAGGGTTATTACGGAGATAGAGCTCAGGGTGTCAAATATTTGGAGGGCTGTAACTCGAGAGCTATGAACTCGCCGCCCAAGATACAAACCTTACAATACAATACATACTCGGTATGCATTGCATGAAAAATTGTAGTTTTTGTATCTAAGAGCTCTCGCTGCCCACCATATCTATGTGAAAGAAAGCAAACAAACGAAAGAGCAAAAGAGAATTCTGCGAGGATGTTTCAAATTACAATTTATTATGACGTGCCTGGTGACGCAAGGCCCCGGTAATTATTCTATAACTCAACAAGTCGGAGAAAAAGGGAAAAGTTTCAACGTATATCATATATTGTCTCGAGTGACGTAGAGCGGCGTGCGGTTTAACGTCATTGTTACCCTTCTATTCAGCATTGTTATGAAGTCACACTCGAATGCCTATACTTGCAACAAAACCTCAATACTGTAACACTGAGAGAAGTTTTTGCAAAACGAAATTAACCATGGGAACGAGCACATAATGAATATATCAGAGTAAAATTTAGTATGATGTAATACTAAGTAAACAAAGAGCATTCTGAGACGTTTACAAAACAACCAAATGCAGGAAATGAAACATCCCAATAGTTTAAATGCGGCCAGGAATCTGGGATACGTATCTGGGAGTGGATAACAAGAACAACAAGATGAGCTGATACATAACTTCCTATAATCACTTCTTTGATCTCTAACAGCTCTTAACTCTGTCTTTGCTGGTCTTCGTGGGTTACCAGTCAGAAATCTGAAGTCACATATTATATGAGAGCAAAGAGATCTTTGCCCATTTGATCATGGTAGACTTCTGACTTACAGTATATATGGTCGAAAAGAAACACGCCGATCAATAGGCACTGAAGACCCTGAAAACAGAGTTCCAGATAGGCTAACAATCATGGCACGTGTATGATTATTATTTCAGCAGAATTGCAGCCGCTCTCACAGTAAGATCTAAATGTCTATACTATTAAATCCAGGAACCCATCTGAAAGTTATTATTATAGACTAAAGAGCAGGGCCGATCCAGGCTAAAATGGTACGCTACAGAACTTATAATTGGAGCACAGAACTTGGCAGACTATAGCTAGAGTTCAACTCGGTAGACAGAACTTGGCAGGGGACCTGACAGCGAATTTGGCAGCCAGTAACGTCATTAATTAACGATGTTAATAGAAACATTCCAGTGATCTAATGGCACACATGATATGACGTGGCAGCTCCACAGCTGGGTTTACAACACCTTCAATACTGTTAGTTCCCTCAATATAATAAGCGGTTACATGTCGAAGTGGTGACCGTTTACCGCAACTTACATGGTCGAGGCGACAGCCGAGACTGTGTAAGTTGGATAATGGACGAGGCGTGCCGAGTTCATTATCGAAGGTATACGGTCACAGCTGAGATCATGGAACCGGATTATACCCCGACCGGAAACAGCTGGGACCGACTATTCTCTGACCAAACAACAGTATTTCTTCCCACTCGGGTCTGACGACCCTCGTCCGGATTCAACGCTTAAGTAGATTTTTGAGTGCTCCTTTATAAAATCAAATTTCATTTTAAGCTTTTTTGCACTGTTATTCAGTGGAGACCGTATAACCAAACTTACACGGTCGCTAAAACAAGCTTGGGAGGGGTATAATAAGCGGTTACATGTCGAAGTGGTGACCGTATACCGCAACTTACATGGTCGAGGCGACAGCCGAGACTGTAATCTTGGATAATGAGGCGTGCCAGAGTTCATTATCGAAGGCATACGGTCACAGCTGAGATCATGGAACCGGATTATACCCGACCGAAACATGGGACCTACTATTCTCTGACCAAACAACAGTATTTCTTCCTACTCGGGTCTGACGACCCTCGTCCGAAAATCATCGCTTAAGTAGATTTTTGAGTGCTCCTTTATAAAATCAAATTTCATTTTTAGCTTTTTTGCACTGTAATTCAGTGGAGACCGTATAACCAAACTTACACGGTCGCTAAAACAAGCTTGGGAGGGGTATAATGGAGGTTTCAACCAAGCTTCACCGCTGGAGAAAAGCTAGTTCTCCAAGAAGTGGATCAGCGCTCTGAGCTCTTGCAATGGAGCTGAAACGAAGTGGGATATACTGAGTGGCACTTAGTATTTAGTTTGTTAGACTACTCAGTGAGTGTAGAAGAAGACTTATAGCAGAGCCTGGGTCAATAATAATAATATACCATTGTGTCAGTGAATGATACTCCCAGTGACAGAACCCTAGCGAGCGAGAGAGCGTCGCTCGACAACCAACAGCCACGTTCGTGGCGACCCAAACGTCCAAACGACCGAATTTTCATTGAAATTAGCATTGAAATTCCCAATGAAATTAGCATAAACAAAACCAAATTGGCAATTAATTACTTACGATACTGTTCAAAAGCCGCCAAATTATAACCGTGACTTATAATAACTTAGTATTTCATTGTGTTTGACAATTGTACAGCTTGATTTATGTTGTGGAGAGTAAGTAAAAGTCTGTAGTACATTTACGAAGACTGCCTCAAGCCCTCGCAGCTGTATTGTACCGCAAAACCTACGATTACGTACTCTAAACAGCTATAATAATGCGTGGGATATTTGCTTGTGTTTGAAATAAACTTGTATTAACCATACGTTAATTATTTGTAATGTTTGAGCACGTGGGGAAACTTCAAAGTAGTCTCGTTCCAATGTAAGTCCAAATGATAACGGCACACGCAGCTCTAAAATGTGCTGGTCGTCAGAAAAAAGCTGAAAAAGCTACGCTCGCTGGTGTTGGTCGCCATGCTCGACGACCACAATACAATTACAGGTAAAATCTCATCCTACGCTCGCTGGTCGTCAGGGCTGCGCTCGATGGTGTGGTCGCCGGCAAATAAATACTTACAATATTCACTGTTTTGGCTATAACTTGAGAACGGATCGATATTTTTTCAAAATTCTTTTTTCCTCTGGTAGATGAATGATTTACGAAGATTCTAAATATGCTTGAATATGTTTATTATTAAGTACAAACTGTTGAAACACAAGTAAATATTTAGTTTAAGAAAATCAATGTTTTAGCTATAACATTGCGTCTGAGCAATATTTTTTCAAAATTCTTTTTCCCTCTGGTAGATGTTTGTTTTGCGAAGATTCTAAACATGCTTAAATGTGTTGATTATTAATAACAAGCTGTTGAAACACAAGGAAATATTCAGTTTATGAAAAAATCTAGTTTTGGCTATAAGATTGCGCCTGGTCGATATATCTATTAAATTCTTTTTTTTTATCATGTTGATAGAAAATCCATGAAATTTTTCATAATGCTTCAGAGGCTGAGTAGCAATGAAAAGCGGTTGAAACACAAGGAAATGTTTAGTTTTTAAAAGCTAACTTTCGGCTGAAACATTGCATCTGATTGATATATTTTCAAAATTCTTTTTTCCTTTGATAGATGAATGTTTTTCGAAGGTTCTAAACATCTTATATATAATTTGGAGATGGCACGTGAATTTTGTCTGTTTGTGCGGGCGCACAGTTTAAATTTGAGCTTGCCAAGAAAATATCAGGGAAAACGAACGCAAACGGGAGTAAGGAGGTACCGTTGCTATGGAGATTGTATATTTGCGCACGTGCAACATAAAGTAGTTCGTAAAGCAGTGTTACTATTACGTTAGTGATTAAAGCTGTCGAGATGTTGCTTTTGAATGCTGATTTTTTTTAAATTCGTAGTTCATGAGGCATGTAGGGTTATTTTGGACGACAGTTATTGGAAGTTTAGGAAAGTAGGAAGTTATTATCTAAGCAGTAGACTTAGAGTTCAACCGATAAAATAAATTCGCATCGAACGATGTTCCTACGTCTCGGCGTGTTTCAAAATTAATAAGAAGTTCACGAAGTTCGATTCAGAGCACTTCACGTAAACGTAAGGGAAAACAAAATTGCTGAACTAACAAAACGCGACGCGCGCGCATTTTAATCTTGCGCGCAACGCAGAAACTCTGCGCGCGTTGCAAAGTTATTTCAGATATAGTTACGAACTTACAAGACGAAATGCGCGGCGTAAAAATCATGAATTTGATTTTGCGATTAGTCTGAGCGCGCACCAGACCTAAAATTAATCTTTAATTTATTTACATTTCTTACGCAGCTTTATTCAGTATACAAATGAAGGAAAAATAATAATTCATGGTAAGACCAGTCGAACAATGCGTTAGTGTCCCCTTATGCCTAACCACGCACGCGTTGCAACTTCAGTCCGTCATTTGCTCCTTTGACATCAACATTCACCTTTGTGCCATCATACAACGCACTTCGGCAACTTCAGTTCCTATCAACCTATCTTTTTACTTACTTCATTCTGCTGTCTTTTGGTTTCAACTTTCATCTAACCAGATGCTTACGTGCGCACAGGCCACAGCCAGCCGCACAGAATAGGACGCGGGTTAGGGCAAGCTGTTGGTAACTTGGTCAGAAATCGCGAACGAGGCGGCGCGTAGCACCGCCGAGTGAGCAATGTTATAGCAGGCCCACCGGGCCTGCTAGTGTTTAAATAATTGAGCAATGCCAACCAACTGTTGAAACACAAGGAAATATTAAGTTTATGAAAAAGTAAGTTTTGGCTGTAACACCTCGTCTGATCGATATTTCTTCCAAATTCTTTTTTTCTCTGGAAGATGAACGTCCTAAATACCCTAAAATTTTTCGCCTGCGGCGGGCTGTTGTGATCAAATTATACATTGTCAAATTGATCTTAGAAGCAGATTCAGATGGGAAATACCATGAAATATTTCGCCTGCAGCGGGCTGTTGTGATCGAATTCTTCATTACCAAATTCATCTCAGAGGCAGATTCAGATGGGAAATACCCTTAAATTTTTCGCCTGCGGCGGGGCTGCTGTGATCAAATTATACATTATCAAATTGATCTTAGAAGCAGAGTCAGATGGGAAATACCATGAAATTTTTTCACCTGCGGCGGGCTGTTGTGATCGAATTCTTCATTACCAAATTCATCTCAGAGGCTGATTCAGATAGAAATACCCTGAAATTTTTTAGCCTGCGGCGGGCTGTTGTAATCGAGTTATACAATTATATACATTACCAAATTGATCTTAGAAGCAGATTCAGATGGGAAATACCATGAAATTTTTCAATTTTCAACGGATAAATAAATTCTTGTAACGGTGGCGACCAAATTGAGTAGTGAAAATCTGCGCTCGACGACCCACAAGAGGTATTCTGTCACTGGGATGATACTATTCATTTGAAGATTTGATGAACTGCTATTAACTTATTAATATGATGAACATCAAAGATCGATTTAACATGGTGGCAGGGTTCAACCTATTGATAACTTTTGCTCGTTGAGCTGACTTAGCAGCCTTGTTTTCAAGGGCTAAGGTTTGGATGGGAACAAGTGCAATTTACGAGAAAAATAGTTTTAATTTTATGCCTTACATTATTTTGTAAAGAATTCAGGGTAGGATGACGAAGTGAGAGATGGACTGATGGAAGATGTTTGTTCGTTTGCAAATTTCAAAAACTTCAGAATAAAGGTAGAATGTGAGAGCTACCGGAGAATTCTAAAAGTATACTATAGGTATACCTAAGGTCATAATTAATAATCAAAGTGTATTGAGGCGTATGAGACACGAATTGTAAACACAGGGTATGGATGACCTTAGACTTACATTAAATCAGCAGAATATTATAGTAATACGCGTAATACATTTAATTCGGAGGGAAATAGTGAGTGTCGGTCGACTACCTTACAGCACTGAGAAATGCGTTCTTTCTTTAAGAAGCTTAACTAGATGTTTACATGTGTTTGTCGGAGTAATGATAATTGATATATCTGAATACCTAGAAATTAACACTGCTCTCAGTCTCACAGGATGGGCATGGCTTCATACCTTTACAATTCAGTATTCACGTGGAGTGGAAATCAGGATTCGCATAGATTCATACCAACTCATAACTTATAGGGTAAATGTGATTGTGTGTTTTCGTCGTTTCATTTTTTCAATGCTCGCAGAAACTGCAGCAACCCGCAGAAACATGTTGCTGGTTGCATCAAAATTGGTAATATTTACAACATATATATGAGCAAAAACAGGCATTCGTAACATAATAATAATAATAGTTGAACTTTAAACACTACTTTAAAGATAACTTTTACTCAGCAGTGTTGAAACTAATTACCTACAAATATGAATTAAGATACCAGAAAGTTATTATCAAAAGTGAGCAATAAATTATTATGCAGCTTAGAAAAAGGTTAATGCTTATGTCAGCTTAAAACCACAATCAAAAAAAAATATGCACAATCATAAACATAAGAATTAGCTATATAATTTATCTACTTCTACAGAATTGAGTCTAAATAAATAAGTTTTCAGTTTTGATTTGAATTCATTAACATTAGCTGCTGAAGAGATGTTAGCTGGGAGTCTATTGAAAATCCTTGGAGCAATATGAGAAAAACATCTTTTACCATATTTAGAGTTCGAAAAGGGTGTAACAAGTCTAATAACATGTCCATGATGAGCATACTTAAACATATCCTGGATGTAAAAGGAGCAGTTCCAATAATAGCCTTGTATGTCAGGAGTGCAATTTTGAATAGTATTCTTTTTCTGATATCAAGCCAGTGCAAAGTTGTGAGGTCTTCACCAAGATGGTCATATTTGAATTTACCTGTTATTACCTTGCTTGCTGCATTCTGAATCAACTGTAACTGGTTTATCTGCCTTTCACCAGCTCCTATATAAAGGGCATTACAGTAGTCAAGACAAGATAAGACCATACTATTGACAACTAATTTCATACAGCTTTCAGGTAAAAGCTGTCTAATTTTTCTGAGGTTTCTGATTGTGGAGAAATTAACATAAAAAAGCAGCTCTGAGTCGTGTCACAGACATATTATGTCTAACATGACACTGCATACAGTCTGAGCGCATTGTAACTCTAGCAAGCATTGCATTCCATTTAGAATAACCTGGCGGTCGTGAGAGACGTCACATTCATGGCTCAAAGTGTCATGTTAATGAAATCGAACTGCCTCTTTTTTGAGCGCAAGGTATATAATATGTGCAGCTATGTTGAATGCACAGCATAACATATCACAGAAATTAAACTTTATTTTAGTTGCAACAGTAAGGCAGTGCGTGTTAGATTAGGAATAGGTAACTAACTAACTGAGGTTAAAAAATATGCAAGAAGAGCATAAATTATACAGGCTTTCAAAAATACTAAGTTATGTGCACATTGCACATGTTAAAATAAGCTTTCAAAAAAGATTCAATGAAAAAGCGGTAGGCTCCGCATATTTTGAGTCTTTAGGGATGGCCTGCCTAGTGCCTAAGTTACCAGAATGAAATCTGACAGATTTTATTGCCAGGCCTAATCATCACAACACCTGAGCATCTATAAAATGACAGTCGATGAGCAGATTTAAAATAACGAAGCTCGCTCTTCATTAAGTCACATCAGCGATGGGAGACTTCCCTCAGTTTCAAGCGTTTTTGTAAATTCTATAAGAATTGCTCAACCCTAGTACGCATCTTTCAATAGCCCCAAGATTCTTGTAAACTGGCGTATCATTTGACTGTCAATTGACATAGAACACTGATCCGTGTGTAACAAGCAGCAGAGCATCTTTCGACTCCCAATTTGCCCCCACTGGTCACAGAAAATGAGAAAAATTGACTTGTATGAAGGGACGGAACATGTCTTACCAATGCCAAAAGCTTGTGCATCAAATCTTGTAAAACCCTGGGCGGCGCTAAAACACGGCATAAACAAAGTAACTCAGCACAGACTAGGCTGTGGTGTGTATGTCATGAATTCATGACAACAGTTAACATACTTTCGATATTTGTTCCTTGCCATTTATGGTACCATATCAGACTATCAGAGATGATGCAAAACACTGGGAGCTAGTAGGGTGCTGTGTGCACTATTTATTGTTGAACATCAACGCACATCTTTGTTAATTATTGATATTAATTAATTTGGCTCGATGGGCTATGGCCGAGATCATCAATAGAATAATAGAATTACATGCAATTCTGTGTTCTTTTGACTGTTTGAAAGTTCTCATTTATTAATTTTCTTGTATTTGAAAACGTTATATCTCTCGGTTTCTGGATAGTTTGAAATACTGCCATAAGGGCTTTTGCTTCGTTATTTTACTAAGGTACTGTGAATGAACACAGCGTGCCTGTGCTTCTTGTGGGCATAAAGGCATTACAACAACCTAGAGATAATTCTTGCATGCCTCGGCATTTCAAAACCATGAAGCTTTTATCGGTGTGATATGAAAACTTTTGAGCAAATGCTGTAGTGAAGGTTATGAAATATTTAATTCCTTTGAGAATGAAGTTTTCAATCTGTTAATTGTCAATTTGATCTACCGAATTACAAAAATCGACGTGGCTTTTGATGTAAAATCAATGAATACGCGGATTTTCTCTAAATCTCGTTTGTCGATAGTTAGAATCTCACCGCGCATTGTTTTGCGCCGCGCGCACGTACGCACAAAACCGGAGCCAGAAATAGGGGTGTCGTATCGACACCCCTGGTTAGGGGAAGTACGCGCCTTGCTCTAACCAGATCCCTAGTTTTACGCGCACGCCGCGCCTTGCTCCACCCCTGGTTAGGGGAAGTACGCGCCGCGCCGGGGACAGGAAGCGCGCCGCGCAACGCAAACAGGGGTCAGGGATATATGTCGCGCCGTGTTTAGCAAATAGTCAACGGACGTCACTTGACTGTTTATTTATTTTGAAATTGGTATAAGTTTGGTCCGGTCACAAAGCAAAAGCGACGCCCAAATGTGTAACATCGTGCCGCGCACCAGTACAAGCTCTACTGGCAAATTGGCGACCACGACGCCGCGCGTTATCCAATTGATATCAAAATATGCATTTCGGCACTGGATGTTTCTAATAACAACTTTTCTTTCCTGTGCGTACAGAAGTGTTTCCTCATTACTGTTGGAGATCTCGTTTAAAGTATACCGTTTTCTCTGTGTTTTATCGCCAGACTAATCTTATATTCAGATGGACAGGTCCAAGTAATTTTATTTTATGCTGACGGTATCTACATACTGCCCCATTCCATAGAATAGCTGCAGTTTGGTTCTCTTGCTTATCTATATTATCTATACAAACAAATGTGTTGGGTCTTCACCGTAATAATGTGATGCACTGTACTATTAGTGGTAGTTGTTACGGTAAATAGTGAATCTAACTGCTATCTGTTTTTTGAGGTGTATACTTTTTGCAGTATAAACTTTCTGTAGGGTATATATACTTATCAGCGATTAGATTCTGCTTTGGAAATTACACCCCTTAGCCTGTATCTATACTAGCCCACCTCACTTGCCAATAGGTTATGGGAAGACATCCGTACCCACTACCAAGATTTGAGAACGACAGCACATTTTGCAAGAACGGACTTGATAAAATGACGGTGAGTCTGTATTGTAATCTTTCGATCATCTCAATAAAGAACTAGAATACACCAGGAAGGGTATATCATAATTTAGTACTTGAAACCATATTTTGAATTTGTCATTAATGCAATCAATTAAGCTATGGTTCTGAGAGCGCTAAGATTGTTCATTATTAGTTAAACCCATTTCACTTAATACGTTACACTCTCGTATATGGTTTTCATGTGTTTCCTAACATTTCTCTTTGCAGTCTCTTGGCGAGGGGCCTCTCCATCAGAAGACCCTGAACAGCTCAGCCGGGACTTGGGACAGACTCTACGGCACTCAGACACTGTCTAGCGGAAGACAGGGCGTCATGCATTACGACCCTCAGGTATGTGCTGCCTTTACACTTGTCTCAGTGGGGGCTAGGTGTCAAATGGCATTATATCATGTACCTACTATTCAAGTATTTTACGACTTTAAAGTTTTTTTTACATTTTGAAGAATTTGGTAGGTCTGAAGATGAACTAGGACAGGAGTGGTTTTCAGGACAGGAATGGTTGTGATACTGCCAAAATCCTTCTTTTGTGCTCCATGTTGAGGACCTTTATAGTGTTGTGGGAAGCATTTTCTTTACTGTAAAATTACTATCTTGATAAACACTCTGCTGCCATGGAATTCGCTGAATGGAAATCACTGGACAAAGACATTTACATTTTCCTCTCTTAATTGAAAGTGACTTGCTAATTACCATTGATTCATATGCTTGAGAGTTGTAGCACTATAAATGTTTCATTATAGACACAATCTGCAATGATGCTTGCAATTGTCTTAACAGTAATTTTGAAAACAGACACCTTTCTGACCATTCTTAATAAGCATTACAAATGGACTATTGATGTTTTGTAATAACTTGTAAATGTGTCAATTCCTCGAATGCTTGATAATCAGCAAATCATGCACGGCCATTGCAACTTCATGAGTTACTGGACTATGCAGAGTAAGTCTGGAAGTTTGAGTAAACGAGGTGGTGCGCTCTTAGCTCCTTACTAAGTTGTTAGCTCATGGGCTGCGTGTTGAAATTAGACTTAAATATTGTGTGTGTTGATGAGGAAAGTCACTCTAATTAATCAATTCATGTGATCAAATGACCTGTCGTAGCAACAGCCCGGGCAATTAGCCTATTCCGACTTTCCGAGAGTCACAGAAGTGGGGGAGTAACAATATGAATAAGCTTACCGGGTCCCATCTGTTCTTGTCCATACTTTCGGCATTCATAGTTTTCTGACTTTAAGGCCATTGTACGTAAGCGTTATGCAATGATGATTTGATATTGAGTTAGAGATCGTAGGTCCAGTCCCCGGCCAAATTATTCACAATATGAATAATGCTTCACAACCCACTTATGTGCAAAACTCGTTCTCGAATACCATTTTTGAGCCTGGTAACTAGTAAGGTGCGTAATTTGAATATTAATGAACTATGTAGACATGGGATATCCCCTGCTCACAAATTACCAGCTCAGCGATGCCCTGTGAAATGTTTTCCTGGTTCCCAATAGAAGTTGTTTGGTGGAAATATGTTATAAATTTGGTAGAAATATGTTTTAAATTCGTCAATCTTCAATATTGCGTGATCACTAGAGTTGCTCCTCTATGAAAAGTTTCCGTGGAATTCTATTGAACACTGCCCAGACCATCTTATTTCCATAGCTACGACACCAAAAAAGTAAACTTTTCACTCCTCTCCTTGTCAAGGTGAAATCAGATTTCCGTTATACAGCGGCACAAACCAACACAATTCACGTCACACGAGCTATCTTTACATGATTAAGAAGGCAGGGATAAAAAAATGTGGCTGAGAGTGGTGCCAATATTCTCAGCAATGAAGTTCTCAACAATGAAGTTCTTCTCCACTATGTAATTTTACTCTGGAATAGCCCCCTGCGTCACTATGCTGCATATTTTATGTAATTTGTAATATTTTATATTCTTACTACCGTCGCGTAGCTAGTTAGCCAACCTCTGTTTGGTTTGTTGCTAAGGAAGTAATACGTACAATGGTTGTTGCCATGGTACTGTTTACCAACCAACACAAAATGACCGTTTACCATGGAGCAGTATTTCCTGCTTCTAAACAATAAAAGTTCCCTGAAACACGGATGCAGCCTCTGCACAGCATGGTCTCTGGACTTTCCTCGAAATGTATCAAAAACGAAAGTTATGCACGCCATTTCTCGCATCATTAGATCATTGTACAAACAAATTCAGTCTACTGAATGCACTGTTTTCAGGCTCCCCACGACAGTTTGGATTTTATCCTGAAAGCTAACTACGATCACCACGACATGTTCATGGCAGATGTGAACGAGACAGTGTATCAGCAGGAGACATTCGGCAACCACAAGTCAGTGCTTAGTCAGTGTACATTCTGACTTTAACAGTCGAATAATGTTCTTACACCATTCGAGTTAATCCCTAGTGCGTTTCTCATATTTTTACCCTACACAGCGGAGTGCTTAGATTAGGTACGTGTGTTTATGGATGTTTTCATGACCAGAATAAGAAATAACGTCGGATCCCCATAGGCCCCTGTGATTTATGGAATGAGGGGTGCCTAAGGTGCACGCCCGGGTCTTTAGGGCGTTATTCAGAGAATTTTTAGTGTGTATCGGACGACTGGTATCCATTTCATCGACGACTTTCCTCGATTAATTGGATTTTTATACGATCCCAAAAAGTTTGTAGAGATGGACATATACGTCAGAACAATATACAGTCGAAAGTACCATGTTCAGTTGTCGATATTATAATTGCCTCAGAAAATCCCATCTCAAGTTTTCATCTGGTCACCAAATACTGTGAAATTATTGCTGAAAATTACGCATATCATGAGTCAGGCCTCAGAAATCTGATATTGTAAATTTATAATATTAGGGAATATTACCGTGTTCTAGTTTCTCAGTGATAAACATTCCCCGTTGCCATGACCACCCCAAAATATACAAGATCTATAAATACTGCCTCGTACTTAATGTGATCTTGAGAAGATAGAAAGCACACAGCCCGGTGCACTCAATACACTCTAGATCTAACTCTCTGGCAAGCCATGTGCTACTGATGATGGCAAATAAGCGTTCACATGTACATCAAGTGAATGCATAATAATAATGTGTATTACATCTCATGTCTGCTGTAGTCAGCATACGATCACAAGCGCTCTGTATACCGGGCGCGTTCATCTTCTGTCAGTACTGTAAGCTTTAACGCTGAATATTGCAAAATTCCTCAATATTTCAATATTAGTAGTTAATGAAAACACCTCTCTTCAATCGTATCCTAAAGAACAGAAAGAAGAAAGAAGACCCGTGTAAGAAGCCCACTTTAGTTGAGCCCGAGTTTAGGGAAACTGTCATGTTACCCCGTACCACAACTCACAGCGTCAAGATGGCTATAGGTAGGTAGTCTGTGTGTTTGTCATGTTACCCCGTACCACAACTCGCAGCGTCAAGATGGCTATAGGTAGGTAGTCTGTATGTTTGTCATGTTACCCCGTACCACAACTCGCAGCGTCAAGATGGCTATAGGTAGGTTGTATGTGTGTTTGTGAAAGTTATTGCCTTTCACTTTCTGCTCTTCATAACAACATTTTTCATGACCCATGAAAAATATTGTTCCTAGCTGAACTTATGAATTTTTGAAATCGTAGGTTCGCCTGAATTGCAGTGCGCGCGCGATTTACCAAAAATAAACTTTAAATGAATCTCCTCCCACACTTTTTGAGGGAAACCCTTGAAACTTGGTAGTAATTAATATGTTCTAGGGCATAAAACAAGATCTCTGTTTTAGATCTCTGTTTAATCAATAATCAATACCAAAATGTAACAAATCGGAATAAAACAAAAACAAATCAAAAGCTCTCTTTCAATTCCAATATCATCGTCCAATGCAGATAATATGGTCACAAGGCATATGGACGATACTGATCCCAGTTTTTAGTACCCTGGGCAAACACATTTAAGAGTAGCGTCCGTTGAAAAGCCGGCGGTTATGATCTCGCAGTCCGCACAGACCATGGCTACTACCGTGTGGTCCGGAACTGGCGTGTGGAAGGGCCGTTCTCTTCCGTCCGCGTAGGGCTGCAGACTGCAGCCGTTCCGTACCCAGGTGCCCTTGTGAGTAATGCACCTGTAGTGCGAGTCTTTGTCGAAACACCGCACTGACCTGAGGTTGAGGGGTGTCAGAGAAGAGAAGATAAGGGGAACTTTACACAACTCATGAAAATTGAAATCTAGTGAAGTAGTTATTTTATTTTGTTTGGAGAGGCAATAACACAACACTTTATATCTAGGAATCTGATATCCTTTAATTCTATCCATAAATAGAATTCAAATTTGATTGTTTAGAGCAGTGCTATAAAGTTATAATTTCTAACGCGAGTGATCAACACACCTCATTTCGCCAGCTTCATTCCGCTCGTATCGCAGAGGCTCATTGAGAACGAAGTGGTTCCACGACTTGATGTAGAGCCCCGTGTTACATGTGTTGATTGAAGCATCGTAGCTCAGGTCAGAGGGGCACTTGTCCAGACCGTTGAGAGTCAGGTACTTCCCAGTTTCCAGTGTAGGTGCAATGTGTCCCCTTCTGCCGTGACCAACTGAGGAGTGTAATGCCCAGTGACAGAACCCTAGCGAGCGAGAGAGCGTCGCTCGACAACCAACAGCCACGTTCGTGGCGACCCAAACGTCCAAACGACCGAATTTTCATTGAAATTAGCATTGAAATTCCCAATGAAATTAGCATAAACAAAACCAAATTGGCAATTAATTACTTACGATACTGTTCAAAAGCCGCCAAATTATAACCGTGACTTATAATAACTTAGTATTTCATTGTGTTTGACAATTGTACAGCTTGATTTATGTCGTGGAGAGTAAGTAAAAGTCTGTAGTACATTTACGAAGACTGCCTCAAGCCCTCGCAGCTGTATTGTACCGCAAAACCTACGATTACGTACTCTAAACACCTATAATAATGCGTGGGATATTTGCTTGTGTTTGAAATAAACTTGTATTAACCATACGTTAATTATTTGTAATGTTTGAGCACGTGGGGAAACTTCAAAGTAGTCTCGTTCCAATGTTAGTCCAAATGATAACGGCACACGCAGCTCTAAAATGTGCTGGTCGTCAGAAAAAAGCTGAAAAAGCTACGCTCGCTGGTGTTGGTCGCCATGCTCGACGACCACAATACAATTACAGGTAAAATCTCATCCTACGCTCGCTGGTCGTCAGGGCTGCGCTCGATGGTGTGGTCGCCGGCAAATAAATACTTACAATATTCACTGTTTTGGCTATAACTTGAGAACGGATCGATATTTTTTCAAAATTCTTTTTTTCCTCTGGTAGATGAATGATTTACGAAGATTCTAAATATGCTTGAATATGTTTATTATTAAGTACAAACTGTTGAAACACAAGTAAATATTTAGTTTAAGAAAATCAATGTTTTAGCTATAACATTGCGTCTGAGCAATATTTTTTTCAAAATTCTTTTCCCTCTGGTAGATGTTTGTTTTGCGAAGATTCTAAACATGCTTAAATGTGTTGATTATTAATAACAAGCTGTTGAAACACAAGGAAATATTCAGTTTATGAAAAAATCTAGTTTTGGCTATAAGATTGCGCCTGGTCGATATATCTATTAAATTCTTTTTTTTATCATGTTGATAGAAAATCCATGAAATTTTTCATAATGCTTCAGAGGCTGAGTAGCAATGAAAAGCGGTTGAAACACAAGGAAATGTTTAGTTTTTAAAAGCTAACTTTCGGCTGAAACATTGCATCTGATTGATATATTTTCAAAATTCTTTTTTCCTTTGATAGATGAATGTTTTTCGAAGGTTCTAAACATGTTTAAATAATTGAGCAATGCCAACCAACTGTTGAAACACAAGGAAATATTAAGTTTATGAAAAAGTAAGTTTTGGCTGTAACACCTCGTCTGATCGATATTTCTTCCAAATTCTTTTTTTCTCTGGAAGATGAACGTCCTAAATAATTTAAATTTTTGTGCCTGCGGCGGGCTGTTGTGATCAAATTATACATTATCAAATTGATCTTAGAAGCAGATTCAGATGGGAAATACCATGAAATTTTGCGCCTGCATGGGCTGTTGTGATCGAATTCTTCATTACCAAATTCATCTCAGAGGCAGATTCAGATGGGAAATACCCTTAAATTTTTCGCCTGCGGCGGGCTGCTGTGATCAAATTATACATTATCAAATTGATCTTAGAAGCAGAGTCAGATGGGAAATACCATGAAATTTTTCACCTGCGGCGGGCTGTTGTGATCGAATTCTTCATTACCAAATTCATCTCAGAGGCTGATTCAGATAGGAAATACCCTGAAATTTTTCGCCTGCGGCGGGCTGTTGTAATCGAGTTATACAATTATATACATTACCAAATTGATCTTAGAAGCAGATTCAGATGGGAAATACCATGAAATTTTTCAATTTTCAACGGATAAATAAATTCTTGTAACGGTGGCGACCAAATTGAGTAGTGAAAATCTGCGCTCGACGACCCACAAGAGGTATTCTGTCACTGGGGTGTAATGTTTAACAATAGGTATCAAATATTTTTTCAAAAGAGTAAATTATTTGATATACCGTCTCGGAGGTTATTTGGTCGGAATAGAACAAAGGCATAATTGGCACTAGAATCTAGAGGTCTTTGGGTATGGTGACGTGAAATAACATTAAAGACTGATCACGCTGACCTACCCATTGCCACGACAGAGCGAGGTCCTTGCAACTCCGCAATCCTCTTCCTTGCCGTTTCCTCTTTTTCCTTCTTCCTCTGCGCCTCCGTCGCTGCCATCCTCTCACTTATAGCTTGTCTCAGATTACCGACAACAACCGAGCTCACACCAATGGAGACCTTGTTAAGGACCTCAGGCCAGGCCACTTGCGAGTAGATCTTCAGTAGAGCAGGATTCACGGCTAAACCCTTGACCCAGGCTGTGTCGTCTGTCACTTCCGGGTTACCTCCGATCCGGTGATCAATGTGCATTTGACGCCGCTTAATGTAGAAGGAATCTTGGACGGGGTCTTTGGACAGATCCAGGTTCAGATATTTCTCCAGCTGCTCATCCGTTACTCCCCCCGTTAGATAAGGGCTGTTCCACATGCAGTCCTTCATAGCCACTTGCTGCTCCCACATTCCACCTACCAGAGTATGGGTTGCTACGTGAGTCCCCCATGTGTCTATAAACCTGCTGTAGACGTTAGGATCGTAGTGTTCTGGTAGGGCTGTTAGGGCTGCCTTCACATAGACATTGAGACGTCCCTCCCACCCATCTCCCGTGGACAGCTTGTAGATTCCCCGGGGGCGCTGGTTTATTGAGGTGGACTGCTGCTGGGAGAAGAACTTGTTGTAGAGATCCATGATGTTCTGACTGTGCCCGAACTCACCGCCGAGCCAGTTACCTTCCTTGTACCCTGCCTCCCAGACTGCCACTAACTCCTCTTCATTCTTAAATACCCTGACTTTGGGGATGTTTTCTTCCGGGACACCTGCTATGGAAAGGTACATTCCTTCAGGCACATCGAAAGTGACTTGAGTTTGGGGATCTGTCCAGGTTGATGAGGGGTGATCGTATCTGTAGTCCAGTGCTGGTAACTTCAACTCTCCGGTAGTGATGTCGATAGTGAGCCCCACTCCCCGGGGTAAGGGGGTGTTGGCACCCAGCTGGATGGAAAGTGCCGTGTACTCAGTGGGACAGTAGGCACCGTGGTAACCGACAAACGGACAGAGTACGTCAGCCGGAGCAGTGAACATCAGTTCCATTATTTCGAATATGGTCTTCGAGACAGGATTCAGCTCGTTCATTGGCGATGTTTTCCTGGCACTTTCAGTCGATGTTCTGTTACAAACGCTAGCTGGTGGGGGTCGTATCTTTTCAAGTTCAGAAATCAACTTCTGCTGATTTTCATGGTTCTCCTTCAGGTAGTGAAGGGTTGCGGCTTCAAGTGACTTCTTCTTGGGGTGTGATTCGGCCAGGAGGTAATGGAGCGGAGCAAGGCTCATCTTGACTGGTCTCGGATCATACTTGACACTTTTGACCCACATGTCCCAGTCCTTTTCCTTGACTTCCCCCGATGTTCCACCATACATCTCGTAGTGCTGTTGAGCGTACTTCTTGAAATCACTGATTATCCGCTTGTCACAGGTCTCGGTTGTGTGGTGCTTGTGTGCAAACCACCAGCTCTCTGATACCTCCTTCTTGATGCACTCGTCTGTGTAGATCTTAGTGAGACAGGATTCAAACCAGTTCTCCGCCCACACCACTCCACCCATATCGGCAGACAAGACAACATCGGTTCCGAAGGCCTCAAAGAACATCTTGAAGATAGCAACTTGAGTTGAGTTGGTCTCGTCAAACTCCTCGGGGAGATACTCTAGGGAAGCCTGGTATGGTGCACTAAATTCGGGAAGAGGAAACTCGGAAAGCCTGAGAGAGAACCAGGCAATTTGTCGAAGAGTCAGAGCCAGTTTGAAGGTGTGAGCGTAGAAGTTCCTGTAGTACTTGTGAGTGGTAGTGGTCTCGTCTTTCGAACCATATCCCAGGAAGCCACTATGGTGATGGTGCTCGGAGTACACCGAGTTCTCCACATAGTCGTCAATGGTGTTTAGGACCATGGTGCTGTTGACCAGCAAGGATTCCGGGGTGTTGGCAGCGAAGAACCCGTAAGGCACCTCGTAGACTATGTCAGGGTAGTAGGGATTAGACCACTCTGTGGGAGGCAGGAGTGAGCCAGAAGTGGAGAACAGACAGTTCTTTGTCAGCATGGAATGTGCATCGAAGCCACAACCGACGGTCCTCAAACCGGGAACAGTTTTACTCTCAAGCCTCACAACCGGCTCTACGGCTACGTTAACCAAGTCTCTCAAAGTTGGCACCTTGCTGTTCTTGATGTAAAAGTCAATAGTCTGTTGCATGTGGACCATAACGTCGTTTGACTCGAAGAAGAGGTTGGCTATGGAGCTGACTGAGGTGTTGACGACAGTGGGGTGTTCGGCCACTTCTGCCTCCCACTTCTTCCAAGGTGCCGGGTCATCGTATATTTCCTTGAGAGCTGGCTGGAACTTCACCACCCGGTGAGAGGAGTTCTTGAACTGCTCCATGAGGTGTTTCTCTACGTCACTAGCGTGGTCGTCAAGAGATAACTTGAGCTTCTCGTACTCGAACCCGATGGATATCTCATCAGAGACAGTCTTCTCGGAGTATTCTTTGTGGAAGGAGCTGTTTACGAAGGTTTCGATGGATGTCTTTCCGCCCACGATGATAGAGCCCACGTAGTGTGTTCCGTAGCCAGAGGACCCACAGCACACCTGGTTGTAAACAGACTGCTCACTTTCAGTCTTTGGTTTCCCGATAGACTTCAGATATGCTACGGCTTGTTGGAACATGGGGTCCAGCTTAGAGCCCATAAGGAAGGGTGGTGGTAGGGTAACCTCATAGAGACCCCACCACGATTCTGACATGCCAAGGGCCTGCCCATTCTTTGTTATTGCTTCATAGACCTCTTTGACATCGTGGTGAGCAGCAATTCCCAAACCGAAGCCCTCAACTTCTATCCCTATGTCAAAGCTAACAGATTCCTGGTAAGTGTGGAGGTAGTCATCGAATAGAGTGGAGACTGAGACACAGGAGTCTTCCACTCTGCGAGACTGTGGACCGTCTGTGACCACGGAGACGAAGGGAGGGGCAGTGTAGGTCTTGTCTATGGACTGCACGTGGACTGTTTGTCCTTCACCCGCAAGGTTAAATATCCGGGCTTTACTTGTCCAGTCCGCAGCGTTGAAACCTGCACTGTAATGGGGATTTGAAATGCGGTTTTATTGATGTTTCAAGTTACATTATTGACTGTTGAATATAAGTGCTCATGGTTTGAACAAAGGGGGAGGGGGACTATGAAAAAACACCCATATTGCAAAAATGGGCTTCAGATCAGATGTACGCAAGTGAACTCAAAGTTTAGAGCAATCGCCTACCTGAGTAACTCCAATCCTGGAAGGGTCTCGTAGCCTTGAGAAAGGATAAGAGTCGATGTCAGGAGAAGGAATTGTAGCAGCAACACGTACCCCATGCTGGGTAGAGGGCTCATTAATTCTCAAAACACGTGTACCTATCTTAATGTTATGCCTATGCGGGCTTAGGAAGACTTATTCTATCGCTTTCAAGCTCTTACTTACACAAAATTATCACTGAATCCCTTAGATTTTGTTAAAAAATCACAGCCAAAATTTCGAATTTAAATGAGCGACACCGGGTAATCCTGAAATATACTATGTCCCGTTTAAGTTCGTAAATTTTAAGGTTACATTTTCATTCTTAAAAATTGACTTATGGACAAATTTCACACATCATTTCAGAGCAAAATGATGAACATTTATGGTAAATTAACTTCTATAACCGTTGTTATCGACACAACTTGTCCATCGCCTCTCAACTTAAGGCCTCAAATGGGCAAAATTACCCCTTAGCAGTTTCTTGAATCCCCACATTACTGCTCGTTCCAGGAGAGTCATAGTGGTAAACGGCTATTGTCTTCCATTGAAGATGTTTCTTGTGAGTGTCAGCCATTGCCAGAAATCAACGGGAGTCAAATCTTGGGAGTAGGGAGGCCATGACACGAAGATGTGTTTCCTTACTGCTCTCCTTCGAAAATGCATGTCAATAATGGCTCGATTTTTGAGAGCCATTTGAGGTGTTCTACTAACTTGCATGAACCATGACGACTTCAGCATGTGTTTCTACATCAGCTGACGCAAAAACCACGACAGATAATCATAGTGAATATGCCCGTTAACCTTGTTGTGGGAGCCATTTTCGTGGAATGATTAAGGAAAATGAAGATTTTGGGGCTAAAAGTGCCTCAAACCATGACTTCAATAGGTGTTAACCGACTTCCAAGAGGCTGAACAGTGTCCCTGTTAAACCTCCAAAAATATTGATGCCAATTCTGGGATATTCCATGACTGTAGAACCATGATTTGCCGGGAAACAAACTTAAGGTAATATGCGCTTTTCTCTAAGCACGCCCCTACAGGCTGCGAACTAGGCCTTCCTCTGCTTGTCTTTCAATCAGATTTGAAATTTTGCCTCATGGGATTCCATCAGTATTCTCAGACGAACAATCGTAGAAATTTTCAACTCCAATAAATGATGTTTGGTTGATGTTTTTTGAAGTTACGGGAGCTGGGTTATTTGAAACGAGGTTTGCACACTTTTTACATCAGCTTCTTTGATCGATGATTCCCGTCGTTTCCGCTGTCATGAGAGGTTCCAGGGTCACAGAATATTTCGTTGATACACTGGAGAGTACCAAGGGTAGGTAAAATTTTGGTGCGGTATCCAGGTTGCTTCCTGGACGACCATTGAATCTTTCGAAGTGATGACCTCAAATGCACGTTTCAATAACATGTATTTCTCACACTTCCAGTCAACGTGAAGAAATATGGACTCAAACTTCTGAAAACCAAATCAGGCCAAGATATGCCTAAATGTTCATCTATGAACTACAATCTACAGAACCGTTTAGGGTTATATCTCTATTGCAGTAGATGCAGAGTGTATTTAAAATTTACGAACTTAAACGGGACACACTATAACTAAAATAACGGCCCAATTTTGACTGGGACCCCGGTTGATCCTTATCAATTACATACGCATGAAATATCAAAATGGACCTAGACAGAGTGAGCTGGATATAGAAGCGAGAATACTCAACGATTGGAAACTGGAATGCGGAATTTATCGATAGGACGATTCTATTCGCTCAAAGAAATGTCCGTCGGAAAATGGAAGTATTTGTTCGAGCTAAATCTGAAGATGAGTCGATTGTCGTGACCAGAAAAAGCTCCATTTTATATGCCTGTCGCTGAGTGGATAATCAATGCAACATGCCTGCTACGTCACATCTTATCAGTCATGTGACATTGCAACTAGTTCTTGCAATTCATAGCGCGTGTATATGAAGATACGTGAACAAAACCAGGGTATAAGATTTCAATGAGCTGATTAAACTTACATAAAACGAAATGTAAATACAAATTAAATTCAAATGCAAAACCATCTAGCAGTCTACACTTACGCGTCACGAAAATTTCTTATCTATAAATATTTGATTTTATTATAAATCGCAAGTCGAATTCGAAAGTTGTTGCCTTTCACTTTCTGATCTTGATAACAAATTATTTCTCGACCCATCAAACCGGGTCAATATATAGGTCTTATGATCTTACTGCTAACATTATTTTGTTAATGGCATTGATACCCCGTACCACAACTTACAATGCCAAACTGGCTATATGTACTCAGGTAGGTACTGGCAAGGATCGACCGAGGCCTCGGCTCGGCCTCGGTTTTTACCGAGGATTGGGGTTTCACCGAGGCCTCGGCCTCGGCCTCGGTCAGAATTGCCAATCCTCGGAATGCCTCGGCCTCGGTCATTTTAAATCCCGATTCTCCTCGGCCTCGGCCGAGTTTTTATAAATTGCCGAGGATTTTTACCGAGGATTTTAAAAGGAAAATATCCATATTTGATAACAGGAAAAACCTCAATTTTATTTGAAAAAGGTCCAAAAATAACTAGTATGATTAATTTGAAAGATCTTGAAACATTTGATGAACTGTGGCCATCATAGAAGTCAAAAACTGACGTCCTTTTATTGGACAAGTCTCGTCAAAAATGGGAAAAAATGGGTAGGAAGAAAATTAGTCTATAATCTGATAATTGAATTTAGTCCTATCCAAACGTCTAGCTTATCTAGGGGCTGCCGCCCAATACCCATGCTTAAGCAATCATTCAGACTTTCAAAAAACTGCCTTGATTTTAGTGCAGCCATGGTCATCTGGAAAGTACCTAAATATGCAAAAAAAAATAATGAAATACTATTGGGAATTCAATTTCACTTACTCCGAACGTTTGGCTGCCGCCCCAGACCCCTCCTAAGCATTTAACATTATGTATAGTAGTAAGTACGTTGCTGCACGTCTTAGAAAGTGGCTGCCGATTTTTCGACCAGTCTCGTCGATAATAGGCAAGAATTGAAGTGAAATCCTATTAAGGCACCAATCTAATCTAATCTATAAACGTCTGGTTCTGGGGCTGCCTCCAGACCCCCCGCCTAGCACTGTACTTGAAGTGAAACCCTATTGAGGCACCAATTTAATCGATCTAAACGTCAGCTTCTGGGGGCTGCTGCCCCAAATCCCTGCATAGCACCGTACTTTAGTTGCGCTGTGATTTTCTCCGACCAGTCTCGTCGAAAATAGGCAAGAATTAGTGAAATCCTATTGAGGAACCCAATTTGATCGAATCTAAACGTCTGGCAGCTGGCCTTGGGGACTGCCGCCCACATACCCCCTGCCTAGCACTGTACTTAAGTTGCTGCCGTAGATTTTTCTCCACCAGTTTTAAACTTTACAAAACTACTTTATACAATCAAAAGTGAGACCTGAAGATGTCGTGAACGACGAAATTTATTGTCATTAAAGAACCACACCGTTTCCATTTGTACTTGTACCACTGAGTCAAAAAGAATAAACAAAGTACTCATTAATTACAATTATGGGACTCTTATTCCAACGTCCCGATCCGTGAAATTGTCGAAAATAGGCAAGATTCAGTGAAATCCTATTGAAGCACCAATTTTTAATCTCAATTTTAATTTGCTCCGAACGTCTGGCTTATAGGCTGCCGTCCCCAGGCCCCTGCATTATAGCACCGTACTTTAGTCGCTGCGTTGATTTTTCTCCGACCAGTCTCGTCGAAAATAGAATTGAACTGAAATCCTATTGAGGCACAAATTTAATCAAATCTAAACGTCTGGCATCTGGGGCTGCCGCCCGTGACCTCTCCCTAGTCCCTACCACTGTACTGAAGTTGCTGCCGTGAATTTTTCCTCGACCAGTCCCGTCGAAAATAGACGAGAATTGAAATTCTATTGAGGAACCAATTTAATCTAATCTAAACGCCTGGCTCCTGGGATCTACCCCAGACCCCTGCCTAGCACTGTAGGGCCTGTGGTACTCACGTTGCTGCCATGATTTTGTCTTTGAAGAGTCTTGTAGAAAGTAGGCAAGAACTGATGTGAAATCATACTGAGGCACCAATTTAATCTAATCTAAACGTCTGGCTTCACAGAATCTAGGGGCTGCCGCCCCAGACCCCCATAATTAACCCTTACGTTGCTGCTATGATTTTGAAGAATCTTGTAGAAAATAGGCAAGAATTGAAGTGAAATACTTTTGAAGCACTAATTTTCAATCTTATCTGAACGTCTGGCTTGTGGGGGCTGCCGCCCCCAGAACCTTGCTAAACATTGTCAAATTATAGGAAGCAACGTCAAACCTAAAAGCACTGTTAGGCTAGAAGTGAAAAAGTCGAAATTGGACAAATGCCCACCAAGACCCAATTTTAAAAGCTTTGTCTTGTATTATAGGACTTCTATCTTTCTATACCAAACAATACCTATTACCTACCTACTATAAAGGGTCAGTGGTGTAGTGGTATCAATTTGAGCACAGGATCCAAAATCCTGAGTTCGAATCCCAGTAACTTTGACAGAGCTACGGGTGAGAGATTTATCTTGAGCCAATGCAATGACAGTTCACTCAGCCGAGTGTATAGGAAACTGTGCGGGAGGTTAATTAAATGAGGGTTAAAATTGGAATAAAAGTAAAACCTTCAAAATCAAAAAACATTATACTATGCTTCATTATATTATGCTCGTTGAGGTCTCATACAGGTCCCTTGCAGGGAAATGTGCTTTCATTTTTCCAGATAAGATGAATGATAAGTACAAATAATGCAGTTAAGATCTAGTATTACGATCCACTAAACAATATCAATTAGCTTTTAATTTTCCAACAAATCGGTACAGTTGTGATGATCCGTTCAAATTGTTGAAAATATCCACTAAAATCCTCGGCCTCGGCCTCGGCCTCGGTGCAAATTAGGGCACCGAGGACCGGCCTCGGCCTCGGTCAGGAAATTTTAGATCGTCGTTTTCCTCGGCCTCGGCCTCGGTTGAAATTTCCGATTTTTGTTTTCCTCGGCCTCGGCCTCGGTCAGAAATCTGCCCCTCGGTCGATCCTTGGGTACTGGGTATAGCTCCCGAACAAAATATTACCGGGTTTGGGTAGAAACCGGGTTTGGGTCCCAGATCGATATCATTGTTAATTGGTCGTCCCCAAAAATTTCAAAGGATGTCCTAATTGAATTAACTTTTTATTAATTAGCAAATTTTATGTACATATTACCGTACAGTGCGAAAAAGGCGACGTAAAGTAACAAATTTAAGCTTTGATATACAATGGTAGCAATGGCTCCACAGTCCACTTCAGCCAAAATGAACGAATTGTGGCCTATCATGATAAAATTAGATTTCATAATGCACCATAATATGATTTATGAATATGGTATGAAATTATCACAATTACTTTAGGGTGCTGATCCTCATCATAGCCTTTCACATTTACCCTCAAGTTCCATAGGCAATTATTCATTGCGGTTGAATACTACATGGCAATATTATGATACATCGCTTTATATCCGCTAAGGATTAATATGCCCACAGATCATAAGTCGGCGGTTAAAATGTCGTTAATATCATAGAACGGTGTGTTGAGTTGATGACGTTGAACCTCCACTTTTTTTCGCAGGGGGTGAGAAGAGGACAACATCAAATTCGATTAATTAAAGACATCCTCCGATTCCAAAAATCATTAATATCATAGCTTTACGTATGGAAAGTGAGGAACGGCGCGATACCGCGGGGGTAACGCTAGACTTATCGTCGGGAGCCTCAAGTAGAACACAAGAGAGGAAATTAGAGGACTACCTTAGTACCAGAAATATAGGCGACTATTAATTAAGGCGCAAGATATTAAGGCGACAAGATATTAAGGCGATTTTTTCCTGGAGTTCAAATTGAAGTTTTTTGTCGAAAATTAAAGATTTTTTTTCAATTGAAATGGCTATGAAATGACTATAAAATTGAACAAAAATACAGAAAATTTCTTGTTGAGTGAGCCCTCAAAATACAGTAGGTACCTACATCAGATCCTGAGATTTTTAAACCGGTCAATCAACATTCTAGAGTCAATACCGGCATCTTTACATCAGAAGAAGATTAGAATGATGATGAGATTTCCACTAAAATAATACTTGAACAATCATTTTAATTTGTTTTTGCTGCTAATTGCACTGATAACTGGCTATCAAGTGGTCCATTGTGTTCCTATATTGGGAATAGTCGATAGAGGAGAAAAATAACTGAAAATAAAGTCTTTTGAAAAATTAAGACGACCATATATTTAGACGAACAGATATTAAGGCGACAAGAAATTAAGGCGATTTTTCTAAAATCGCCTTAATTTCTTGTCGCCTATATTTCTGGTACTAAGGTACATCATATTCAGTAGCATATTATGCCTTACCGTGATAAGTGCATCAAGCTCTAAAAATAACACCATGTTATGAGATATGGTAACGGGAGGAAATAGAATGACATGTATCAAGCATCTAGTGTATAATTTTCCAGAGAGCGAAAGTGTGTTTTTAGAATTTCTTCTGACAAAAATAAAATGACATAAAAATGACAAAAATAAAATGACATAAAATTCTGTGAGATTTTGTCGTCCCCATTTAGACCTTCGTTCCCAATGATATCGATCAGGGGTTTGGGTAGAAACCGGGTTTGGGTTATGGTCTAGGGCTTGAGTTTTGGTCAGAATTTACTGCTATTTCTTCTGTAAAGAAGGAACTGGGAATTAACTCATAAACTTTCAATATTCATTACCTATCACATGTGCTATGATCACTCCCCATAAATTAATGGGGCATTACAGACCCCAAGTTTTTTGATCTCAAAGTACGTTCATAAATCATAATATGTACAGTCTGATACTTGTATATTTGTATTTGTATATTTGTATTTGATGATACGATATGTGGTGTGTACTGACCCCCCGCATATGTACAATGTGACAACTGACAGGTGTATACTTGTATAGCCGTGTAGGTATAGGTATGTGGCGGTGTGTGACGGTACGTGTCGACCCCCTGCATGTGCCGTGCTGTGGTAGTAATGAGTGTGCTGACTTGTGTGTGTGTGTGTGCATGTTGTCTGTCATCGTATTATAGTGAGGTGTGTGAACACTGACTCAGGGGGTGTTGATCATAATACAATGTGAAACACATGCAACATACCTTCTGTATGTATGGTAACGTGTCAAATATGAGGAGTTATTTGATTACTTTGTCTCTCACGTGTATTGTATCCTCTATAACATGTACTGTGTGTGTGTGAGTGTGTGTGCTTTATGCCCATGTCTTAACGTGGCAATTGACATGCAATCCAGAGGCTCAATACAACACGACGTCGAATCCAAATGTAAAATATCTTGCAATCAGGAGCAAATGGTTAATCTTAAGCCAATGAGCCATCGCTCATAGGTACATGTTTTCTTTCCTTTTCCTGCTTTCCTGATTCTTTATCTCCTTCAAATTGAACTGCGCCTTTCATTAACTGCTCTAAGAAAGTAGAAATGACTAACCGTGTTACAGCACATTCGTGGTACCTGCATTTCACATTGAAGGGTTTAGTAACGAGTAAAAAGTACTAAACGTCATATTACACACGAGGGCCGAAGGCCCGAGTGTGTAATATGGCATTAAAAAACCGAGGCCGAAGGCCGAGGTTTTTAATGCTTAGTTTAGTACTTTTTACGAGTTATTAAACTGAATTATGCACCGACTTTACTCGAAAAAATGGCAATATTTTCAAGCACAAGGAAATGTTTTAAATTAAGATAGGAAGGTACAGTTTGCTCAACTGTGTGAAATAAATTATTACGCACTGTTCCACTACACCATAATAAATTATTATGACCTACAGTGCGTAATAAATCCGGATTTCGGCACTACAGTGCGTAATAATTTATTGCGCACGGTACCCTGGTGCCTATAGGGTGTTTGAATACATAGCATAAACATGCCTGGAAGGTGCATAATGTAGCTTAGCTGGTGACTTGAATCTTACCGCTAAACCCACGACTAGAAGAAACGATTCCTCAACTCCTCACGATGTGTTATGACTGTTGCCAAATAAACTGAATTTTCAGGGCATCCTATTGTCTGAACATTATAACTTGGCTACTCCCTGAGTACCTGATCAACAAACGTCATGAATTCACGTCTAGTCGATGTTTACCTCCCAGGGCTTCTGTCAACGCTGACAGCCCCGACTACATATTGAGTACATTATAATGCTGATAATCATAGCGAAGTGTTTGACCTGTGTGGCTTACCATCTCCATGATTACACCACCTTGAACTAATAGTTGAAGCAGAAACGGCTAATGAAATGATTATTTCCACAAATCGACGCCTTCGTTATTCTTTTGCATGAAGCAAATGTCAACAAAGGAACAATCAAAATTTTCTTCCAATTTTGCGAAAAAGTTTGTTAGATGACGAGACTGTAATTTCCTAAATCAGCTCGTCATGGAACCCACACGAGGAACAAACACCCTTGACCTCATCCTTACCAACAACACTCAAACTGTAGTGGAAATCAAGGTTGGCAAGCCGCTCTTAGTTGGTGTTTCAGACCACCTGCTAGTAGAAGGCCTGATTGGCCACAACCCTATCTCACTCACGGATGACCAAGAGGTTGTCATAGACCCACACTCATTTAGGGCAGTTAACTTCCACCACAGCAACTTCGACGCTATGAATGACATGTTGAGAGATAGACTGGCATCACCTGAAGATGATATGTGATGATGAGGAAGATTCAGATGGCACACTTTTCAAGAACCTCATAGTTTTGACTGTCCTACAGGTTACCCTACTGATGGCTCCCCTAAGAAGACTGGCGGGAAATCAAATAGCTTTAGATCTTCAGTACCAAAAACTTAACTCCCTGAAAATGAAGAGAAGAAAGCTTTTTAACAGGAAGATAGACAACTTGAGTGTCAACAACCCCTCTTCCATGCTAATACCTGGGCTTGAAAAAGAAGTTAGTCTGATTTCTTATGCAATAAAAAGATGAAATTCTTTCTCAGCTAAACCAGCGGGAGTCCTATGCAGTGGGTACTATCAAGAGCAACCCAAAATACTTTTTCAGCTATGCGAAAAAGTATGCCAAATGCAAGTCGAGTGTTGCACCGCTAAGGAAGGTATGTGGATCCCTCAGCACAGATCCAGTGGAGAAAGCAGATATCCTCCAGTCTCATTATACCAGTGTGTTCAGTGACCCAGCTAATGTGGACCCCAAAGCATGTGTAGCAGCACTGGGTGAACCGGCAACAGAATCGCTGTGTGACATTGAGTTCTCAGTTGAGGACATACTTGCAGCTATAGGAGAGCTAGACCCTTACTCTGCAGCACCGGATGACGACATCCCAGCTAAGATCCTGTGTAGCTGCAAAGACACCCCTATCTGTCCCACTCTGGCTACTATGGAATAGCTCATTAGCTCAGGGCAAGATTCCAGCAGAGCTGAAGTTGCAGTACATCACGCCGATCTTCAAGAAAGGCAATAAGACTGACCCTGCAAATTACCGCCCTGTTTCCATTACATCCCATCTCATAAAGGTATTCGAGAGGGTTATCCGCAACGCACTAGTAGATCACCTTGAAACTAGTGGCATTCTCCCGGACAGCCAACACGGTTTCAGAAAAACAAGAAGCTGCTTGACTCAGCTTGTTGAACATGTGGACTACATACTTAAGAGCCTAAATGAGGGTAACGAGGTTGATGTCATCTATCTGGATTACAGCAAAGCTTTTGACAAGGTAGACCATCGCATACTTCTAGCCAAATTGGAGCATTACGGCATCAAAGGCAAGCTCTTAAATTGGATAGAAGACTTCCTCTCAAACAGGCGTCAAGCTGTGGTGGTTGATGGGAATAAATCAGAGTTTGCTAACGTGGAAAGTGGCGTCCCTCAGGGCACCGTGTTGGGACCGATATTCTTCATTCTCTACGTGGTGGACATGATCATCAAGATGGCCTCATCAAAACCACTCGCTTTTGCTGACGACACCAAGCTCCTGCACCAGATTATTAGCATGTTATGTAAGGGTTTGCTACAGAATGATCTGGATCAAGTTGTCAGTTGGTCGCTGAACAACAATATGGTGCTCCACCAGGACAAGTTCGAGGTCATGAACTTCTGCCTCAGTAACTCCTACCTCCTGAGAAATCTACCCTTCACTGCAGAGCTGAGACAGTACACAACTTCTGATGGTAACATCCTGCAACCGACATCATCCGTAAGAGATCTGGGTATCCTCATTACCCATGATTGTAGCTGGACTCTGCAGGTGAACAATGTTGTCACAGACTCCCGAAAAATGGCATCGTGGGTCCTAGGGACTTTCCGGGATAGATCTGAACTGACAATGCTGACCCTCTTCAAGTCCTTAGTGAGGAGTAGATTGGAGTACTGTTGCCCTGTCTGGGACCCTCATCTGATAAAGGACATTCAAGCAGTGGAATCAATCCAGCGATACTTTACCAAACGCATTGCTGGGACTAAGGATATGGATTACTGGGATCGTCTGAAGAAGCTAAGGCTGATGTCTCTCCAACGCAGAAGAGAACGATACACCATTATCCACACATGGAAGATTCTGCAAGAAAAGGCCCCGAACAGCACAAATTTGGAATTCTACTGCAATGAACGTCTTGGAGTCCGAGCAAAAATTCTACCATTCAATTACAAGGCACAGCGCTCGGTGTCAACTGCATATGACAATTCATTTGGGGGTAAAATCTGCTCGGCTCTGGAACTTGCTCCCCGAAGCAAGTCAACACGGTGAAGGAGCTAGAGGCATTCAAGATAGCCCTGGGAGAATTCCTCGCCCAATACCCGGATAAGCCACCGGTTCCGGGTTACACACCTCCAAACAGCAACTCCTTACTCGACTGGAGCTGTGAACGAGGAAATGGAGTACGTGGACCCCAGTGACAGAACCCTAGCGAGCGAGAGAGCGTCGCTCGACAACCAACAGCCACGTTCGTGGCGACCCAAACGTCCAAACGACCGAATTTTCATTGAAATTAGCATTGAAATTCCCAATGAAATTAGCATAAACAAAACCAAATTGGCAATTAATTACTTACGATACTGTTCAAAAGCCGCCAAATTATAACCGTGACTTATAATAACTTAGTATTTCATTGTGTTTGACAATTGTACAGCTTGATTTATGTCGTGGAGAGTAAGTAAAAGTCTGTAGTACATTTACGAAGACTGCCTCAAGCCCTCGCAGCTGTATTGTACCGCAAAACCTACGATTACGTACTCTAAACACCTATAATAATGCGTGGGATATTTGCTTGTGTTTGAAATAAACTTGTATTAACCATACGTTAATTATTTGTAATGTTTGAGCACGGGGAAACTTCAAAGTAGTCTCGTTCCAATGTTAGTCCAAATGATAACGGCACACGCAGCTCTAAAATGTGCTGGTCGTCAGAAAAAGCTGAAAAGCTACGCTCGCTGGTGTTGGTCGCCATGCTCGACGACCACAATACAATTACAGGTAAAATCTCATCCTACGCTCGCTGGTCGTCAGGGCTGCGCTCGATGGTGGTCGCCGGCAAATAAATACTTACAATATTCACTGTTTTGGCTATAACTTGAGAACGGATCGATATTTTTTCAAAATTCTTTTTTCCTCTGGTAGATGAATGATTTACGAAGATTCTAAATATGCTTGAATATGTTTATTATTAAGTACAAACTGTTGAAACACAAGTAAATATTTAGTTTAAGAAAATCAATGTTTTAGCTATATAACATTGCGTCTGAGCAATATTTTTCAAAATTCTTTTTCCCCTGGTAGATGTTTGTTTTGCGAAGATTCTAAACATGCTTAAATGTGTTGATTATTAATAACAAGCTGTTGAAACACAAGGGAAATATTCAGTTTATGAAAAAATCTAGTTTTGGCTATAAGATTGCGCCTGGTCGATATATCTATTAAATTCTTTTTTTTATCATGTTGATAGAAAATCCATGAAATTTTTCATAATGCTTCAGAGGCTGAGTAGCAATGAAAAGCGGGTTGAAACACAAGGAAATGTTTAGTTTTTAAAAGCTAACTTTCGGCTGAAACATTGCGTCAAATTGATATATTTTCAAAATTCTTTTTTCCTTTGATAGATGAATGTTTTTCGAAGGTTCTAACCATGTTTAAATAATTGAGCAATGCCAACCAACTGTTGAAACGGTTTTGGCTGTAACACCTCATCTGATCGATATTTCTTCCAAATTCTTTTTTTCTCTGGAAGATGAACGTCCTAAATACCCTAAAATTTTTCGCCTGCGGCGGGCTGTTGTGATCAAATTATACATTATCAAATTGATCTTAGAAGCAGATTCAGATGGGAAATACCATGAAATTTTTCGCCTGCAGCGGGCTGTTGTGATCGAATTCTTCATTACCAAATTCATCTCAGAGGCAGATTCAGATGGGAAATACCCTTAATTTTTGCCTGCGGCGGGCTGCTGTGATCAAATTATACATTATCAAATTGATCTTAGAAGCAGAGTCAGATGGGAAATACCATGAAATTTTTCACCTGCGGCGGGCTGTTGTGATCGAATTCTTCATTACCAAATTCATCTCAGAGGCTGATTCAGATAGGAAATACCTGAGAATTTTTGTCGCCTGCGGCGGGGCTGTTGTAATCGAGTTATACAATTATATACATTACCAAATTGATCTTAGAAGCAGATTCAGATGGGAAATACCATGAAATTTTTCAATTTTCAACGGATAAATAAATTCTTGTAACGGTGGCGACCAAATTGAGTAGTGAAAATCTGCGCTCGACGACCCACAAGAGGTATTCTGTCACTGGGACGTGGACATCACTGATCCCAACTGCGATCCCTGCTAAACCCTTCAAAATGTATGGAGTCAGTCTTTCGCCGATTTTGGAACAAAAATGGAACAAAATCGGAACAAATATGTAACAATTGTAAGCATATGTTTGCGGCCAGAGTTTGGTTTGGTTTGACTTTCTAATCATGTGAATGTGTTGTGGATGCATTGAATCGATAGTTCTGATAAATTTTAGGGTCAGCTAGCCGTCATGGCGCCGTCAGATAGCCGCCAGTTACCTATTTTCGTACGCATATATGCCGATTTTTTGAGCTGTTTTGAACAGTCCAAATGGGTCATAGGTACTCAAATTGTTGCTACAGATGTTCTAGAGAGTGTATCTGATGATATTTCATCCGTACGTCACGTTGGAAACGTTTGAGGAAGTGGAACATAGTTTCTGACGGAAAATAGGTGACTTTGGCGGCTATCAGGCGGCGCCATGACGGCTTATCAACCCCAAAAACCTAACAGAACTATCGATTCAATGTATCTACAATACATTTACATGATAAGAAAGTCAAACCAAACTCTGGTTGCAAACATATGCTTACAATTGTTACACGCATACGCGTATATACTTACAATTGTTACACATTTGTTCCACTTTTTCCAGAAACTATGTTCCACTTCCTCAAACGTTTCCAACCTGACGTACGGATGAAATATCATCAGATACAATCTCTAAAGCATATGTAGCAACAATTTGAGTACCTATGACCCATTTGGACTGGTCAAAACAGCTCGAAAAATCGGCATATATGCGTACGAAAATAGATGGCCTTGGCGGCTATCTGGCGGTGCCATGACGACTGGCTGACCCTAGAAATTTATCAGAACTATTGATTCAATGTATCTACAACACATTTATATGATTAGAAAGTCAAACCAAACCAAACTCTGGCCGCAAACATATGCTTACAATTGTTACACGCAAACGTGTATTATATGCTTACAATTGTTACACGTTTGTTCCACTTTTTCCAGAAACTATGTTCCACTTCTCCAAACGTTTCCAACGTAACGTACGGATGAAATATCATCAGATACACTCTCTAGAACATCTGTAGCAGCAATTTGGGTACCTATGACCCACTCTAAACCCTTAAAATTGCTTGAAAAAGCGGTATTTTCGAGTATGATAATAGGTGGCCTTGGCGGCTATGTAGCGTCACCATGGCGGCTTATCAACCCTAAAAACTTATCAAACTATTGATTCAATCCCACTACAACATATTTGCATCATCGGAACTTCAATCCTGACTGAACTCTGGTCCCTGGTATATGCTTACAATTGTTACACGTATACGCGTATATGCTTACAATTGTTACAATTTGTTCCACTTTTGGGGAAAGATCATATGAATGTAGAGAAGGTGTTCTAGCGTTTTTGTCATAAAAGTGTCAGGATTTTACAGGATTTTACAAGAGGTTCCTCTCCATTCTTGTCATGGATTTTACGGAATTTCCGTCAATTAAAGTATCAACAAAGAGCTCCCTGTGGCTTTGCGGCTTGCAATATGTCTGCTCGATGTCACGTTCTATGTTTTAGGCGGTTCGGCTGACGTAATTTTAATCGAGCAGAGTGGACGCTTGATTACGCCCCATGTCCGTATCATGATATCGATTACAGATATTCTTAGAAATTCGTAGGAGCTTGTTCGTGTCCAGCTACGGAACGCGCCGCATGCTCTGTCGAGGATCAATAGGTACAACTCCTGTAAAATCATGACATTTTTGGGCTAGAACATCTACTGTGAATGTATGTATGTATCACGTAGTAGGCACGCGCGACGTCTTATTTGCATACAGTAATTCCTATTTCGCGCGGGAATTAACGCGCGCGCGGCCGGCCGAGCCGCGGCATCGATTATGCATGGGGCCATCCAGGCCATAAAGGACGTCCGCAATGAGGGGGAGGGGAGTCTGGCCAATGCGACGTAAAGGTGGAGGGGGTGTTTGGTCAAATGCGGACGTCGCACCATGGAAATTTTGGGCGATTTGACGGCTGTTTCACTAGAAAATCTGAAATTTCTTTTAAAAAAGATGAAAATTTTGAAAAAAAATGGGACGTCGGGGGGAGGGGGGGGTTTCTGGTTTGGGACAAGGGGGAGGATCGAAAGGGCCCCTTTTGGGACTCTTTATGGATCCCCAGGTCTTTTTGAGTCCTTTCTTTTTATTTTGGAAAATCTAAGGGGACAAAAGGATCCGAAAAACCCGGGCCCAAAAACCCCCCGAATCAAGTGGCGATCACCCGGGTTGGGGGTTGTTTTTTAAAATTTTCTTGCTTTTTTTCCCGGTTTCAATTGTTTCCCTTTAAATTCGGGGAGTTTTTTGGGTTGGTTCATGGTTTCGTTTTTTTTCGCTTATTCGACAGCTCTGTTTGTAGCTTTAAACATAAACCCTTTACCCTTTGGGGTTTTTTTTTTTTGGGGAAAAAAAAAACCCTTTTTAATGGGGCCCCTTTTTGGACCCCCAAAAAAAAAATCAAATTTTGACTTTTTTTTTTAATTTAAAACCCCTTTTTGGGGTTTTAATTTTAAATTTGCCCAAAACCTTTTTCGGGGGAAAGCCCCCCGGGGGCCCAGAAAACCCCCTTCAAATCGTTTTTGCCTCGGAATAGTTTCCCTAAAAAAGGCACAGATTGCAAAATTCATCTTTTATTTACCAAAACTATTAAAATTTTCAAAAAGGAAAGGGGTAAGGACAAAATTTGAATATCAGCTTTCTTGTGGTTTTTTGGGGTGGATTCCCCATCAGCAGGTGCGGGGGAAACAGGTTTCGGCCCCCAAAACGTCTCTTCCCCATTTGAGCTCAGGCGGTGTTTTTTTCCGCACCGGGGTCTTGGGGAAAAGAAAATATTGTAGTTTCTTTGATAAATTTTGACGGAAATAATTATTCCCCTTTTTTTAGCTTCAAAAAAAAACATAAGGGAAATGAATTTTTTTCCCGTTCATTATAACTTTAAATTTAAAATTGTTTTGGGTTAAATTTACTTCTTTTTACAAAGGCCTTCCCGAAATTGTTCAGAATGCTGATAACGCGGCTTCCCTTCAGCTGTAAAACTGCCTTAAAAAAGAAAACGTACGGCAAATTTGTCCAATTATGCCCCGAATG